>JAECUM010065973.1:0-12489 GCA_016617855.1 Megalonaias nervosa | reverse complement strand
AGAGAGAGAGAGAGAGAGAGAGAGAGAGAGAGAGAGAGAGAGAGAGAGAGAGAGAGAGAGAGAATCACAAGCCTTCAATAATAAAAAAGCATGATTCATAGGATGAAACAATTAAAAAATTTACATTTTTTGCATTTACATTTAAATTTACATTCACATTACATTAAAAACAACATTTAAAAGAAAACAAAACATGTGCTGACACCGTCTCTGATATTCTTCATCAATGACAGCATTTTCAAATTAACTACTGAGGTGCACATATTGGACGTCATCTTGGCAGCATTTTCATTTCGTACTAAGCGGACAGCATTTTAGTACAAAAGCAAAAACATGACATGATCATTCATGGAGGGTAGTGACAGCAAGAATTTTAAGACATTCATCGTGGTAGTGACATTAGATGTAAGATTTTCACCAATGTGCTTAGGACCGACCAGTCATCATAAGTCTTTTAGTGAAAACCACTTGTTGATAAGAGCACCCGTGTAGGAGGAGCAGAGATAACACTATTTTAAAGATGACGGCTGCGGCGTACATTTTAGATGTCCGAGCAGCATTTTCATTTAGGACCAAACTGACCATGGGATGAATGTGTGCTGGGTCTGATGCCAGTCCTTCAAGTAGTTTGAGATTAAGTAGCGATAACAAACGTTTGCTAACGTACTGAATGACGACGGATGACTGACTACCGACAACAAACCGTTCGATAAGCTATTCAGGTCTATGACCAGCAGCGCTAAAAATTAGGAAAAACTCGAACTAATAACGTATAATATGTAAATTAAAAAAGTATATATTTTTGAAAACGAAACAACTGTTTGAACGAGAAAATAAAGAGGGTATAAGGAAAATATATTATTACTCATACGCATGCATGCAACACGCCAATACAACATTACGCTCATACAAAATGAATGGGGTAGCTTTATAGCTAATATCCAAATCACCATTGTAGATGCAAGTGAAATGTTGGGTATTTACGTTATGCTTTGGATATACATAAAATCACATACGATTCATCAGGGCCCTGTCCTAATTGAACAGGAACGTATACTTAGACATACTATCCAATACAGCATCATATAAACAAAGAGACCGGAAGTAGCTCGTATACTTATGTTAGCTATCCAACATACCATTACTCATTCAAACGAATGATTGTGGTGGTGGTGGTGGTGGTGTTGGTGACTGAGAGGAGGTAGATCATACGCAATGATTTTCTGTCTCGTATACCACTGCTCATACTAGAGGATTAGCTTGTACACATATATTTTTCTATCCAACATACAAGTTACACACAGAAAGGGAAGGGCTATGACGTACTTTTGGATCTCCATACACACATAATAATTTCATGCAAACACACATAGCAATAAACACATATAGACCGAAAATTTTAATAGAGGCGAGATGGTAAGATGGTGAGACAGACCAAGTCACCGAAAATTAGTCATGCAATACAACAACTATGCATACAAAAATCAAAGATGAGAAACGCATGGCGTATAAAAAGATCACAATAAAGTCTTCTTCAAGAGAAGCACCGGCATGAACAGACAAACGAGCATTTTTACATACAAGAGAACATGAGATAGAGAAGCATATATATATATATATATATATATATATATATATATATATATATATATGCATATGCATGCATTATTTATAATATTAATAACAAAGTGAGGGAGTGGGTACAACCAATAGCATATACGTACACAGGCCCACATACATATAAACATACATTCATACAGACATGCATAAATTACATACATACACACAATCATACTATTTTTCAATGCGAACTGAGTCAGGAATGAATACTGAAAAACAAATTAAAACACAACATTTGAACAAAAGAATCTTAAAAACAAAACAATATACATACAATTTTAAACAGCAACAACTTCATTTTATTTTTTCCCAAGCACTAAATTAATATTTTTAATATTTAAAGAAGGCCAGTACGCTACGAACTAAGCTACCGCCGCTCCCGCTGGTCTGCATAGATACACACCAACACATACAAACAAACCGATAGGGAAAGGATAGTTACGTGATGGTCATTAACATACATTGTTAGAATTCAACACACATATTTACCTTCAAATACCCACCTCATTAACAAAACGGACGCAAACAACGGAGTACTGAGAAGTTCATTAATAAATAATCACAATCCAACACTCACCCATACAAACTAAACGGATGAGGGAACGTAGAGGATAGGTGATGGTCGCTCACACCTACGTCTAACTAAACAATGACTAACTCTTACAACCAAACACATATTTATAAACAAAATAGAGACTGTACCTAGACTGCTTTGGACGGCCTCAAAAATATCAGAATAGACAAGTATTCGCGAATAAAGCCTTACTGAAATTATTTCTCCAGTACCAACGGCCACGGCGGTTGCTATCGATACAGTTCTGAGGACGTTTGGGATTAGTGTACATATGATAATCGCCGTAGTCACGATCCCCGCCATGCAGCGGCCAAGGGTTGTTTCAGTGGCAAGTCCACAGACTTCATCGTAATAACATACACATGTGTTTCTATTTAGCGAGTACAGCGGTTCTGTTGATTTCATTTCGCAGTTGTTCTTTCGCCACAATCAGTTATTTCGCTTCGACAGCCTCGAGGATCCAGTCCGCCTTGAGGTTCCATCACAATTCTTCTATTAAAAATGCCCCACAGGGGAAACACACGCACACACTTCCAATCAAGCATTTCTCTTTAATGGTACAACTGCCATGCAATTATAGACAATATTTTCTTGTGGAATATTTATATCTTCGGCTATTGCTTGCATGGTTTTAGGTTTACATAGAAGTTAATTGATTACGCCACTACTTGGGGTCGCCACCGATAGTTCTCGTTTATGTGCAAGAAATGTCACACCTACAAGGAATGTTACTCTAGCATTGTTGATCGAGTCAATGATGGTTCGATATATTTCATGCGAAATTTTATTGCGGTTAAGTTTTCGGTGAATTCCACTTCGTTTTTATACAAACATGATGATTCCAAGACGCCCTCGAGTAGGAATTGGTGTACCAGGGTGATCCCTATGATCGATTTCTATTTGGCTCTAGGCAAGAATTATATTTAATTGTATTTGAGGGTTTGTTAACCTCGTTCGCACGCATATATTCGTGGACCAGTGGAACAAAATCACCAAAGATATTGGCACGCTCCCAGTTGAACCAGCAAACCGTCTTCTGATTCGATTCCATTTCAATCATCACCCGAAATAAATTCTGGCATACGTTGCGTCCGCCATGGATTCAAAGTTAAAGGTCTTTAAATATAGATACCAAAGACTGTTAACAAAGCAACATTTATCTCACAGAGCTCTATTCCTGAGAACCTGTTGATCTTAAACGAGCCCGAAACCTGGAAAGGTTTATGTGATTTGTCATCGGGATGTGACCGATAAAAGGAATCCCTGAAGTCTACATTTCAGCTTCAGCACTAGGATTCTCCAGTGATTGTCTTTGTGCTTCTAATCGAATAACATGATTCACCTATTGGTTTATAGACGAATACACGGCAAACGAAAACCATCCGGTTCTTTTAGCAAGAAGTCTAAAGTTGCCCCTGGGATGAAAACCATAAATATTTTTACACGTGATACATTAAATAGTCCAGAGTCAATTTCTGCACCTAAAATTACCTTACAATTTTTTTTCTGACAATCTGTTACTACCAGGCTGAACTTTTATATCGGTTTACGCTTCGTTGATTTCAACATTCGCTTATTATTTTGTAGTTATCATATTAGTATCACCAATAGGCTCATTTCTTCGCCAGATTTTCTAACTTTTAGTTTCTTACTTGTGTCCACGTTGTCTTTGGTGAAAGCAACCGATGCAAGAGTCTCTGATTCGTTGGTTTTCACTGATTTCGGCCAGGATTTTCGCGGCAGCGCCTTGCGGCTTCACCACAACTTCGTTAATATCGACGTTGGACGTCTGCAGTTTTCCAGTTTGATCTTGAAATATCACACGTTTGTTTGGGTCGACGCCATGAACAACCCACCTGTCCGATAACAAACCTGGTCAAATCCACATCAGACAGCGTCGCGTTGCTGCGCATTTGATATGTTTGAAGTTTCTAATCGACATCGAAGCGTTGACAAGTCTCTGTGGTGTTAGGGAACCCTTGAGAGCGCGCAGTACTTCAACGACAAATTGTTTGCAGATTGAGCATGCCATCCAAGTTGGCAACAACCGCGTTGAATTAAACGGTCCCAGAGGACTTTATTGTATAGTGGCGCCCAGAGCAAAGCCACCATATGAACAGTCAGCAACTTCACGAGCGGGTGCAGGCCCGTACGGAGTTTAAAAAATAAACAAAGGAGATAGACTCCACATACGCGGCTAAGTGAGTTCCAGGTCTTTAATTTAGATTGTGTGCTTAACTTTTGTACGTGATTGTAAGTTGGATAATGTTTTCAAGATGAATGTATGCTATAAATACGCTGTTTATAGAGCATTTGAGCTTAGAATATTCTAGACAGACTTATTTTCTATTTGATTAGAATTTTTCTAGAGGAAAGATTCACGTATAGGTCAAGTGAAAATGTGCATAAATATGAATTTGATAAAGAAATAAATTCATTTCTGTTTTAGATCAGTTTCTGGAATTCTTTTGTTATCAGAGTTTTCAGACGTGTTCAGAGATAATTCTAGAGGAATTATTTATTTAAAATATTCATTGGAATTACTTAGTGCTGATCATTGTGTTATAATGGGACATTCAAAACTATTTCATTCGGAACATTATATATATAGTTTTGGACTAGTTACATGAAATTTAGGATTTTTTGGATTTAATTCACAATACTCTAAGTGTCTCTTGAATTTTTATTTTGTGTTGTAGAGAAACAATTTGCTTGATCCTTTACATAAATTGTTGGTTTCGCTACTTTCTGTTACATGTATTAAAACGTAGAGTCGTCACACCGTTGATAAATCCAAATTGTCGATGCCTATTTTCCACAAATGGTCGATCATCGACGCAAATTCATACCCTTTCAACGTTTCAGAAGCGCTTGGTTGTTTTAGTAGTCGCGCGTTAATCAAAATTGGTCAACGGACGCGTGAGAAGTTTTGTTTTATCTTCTACACCGAATTCACAACCGAATACCTCTTCATCTCTGAATGGTCTCGGGTGAGAAAACCCTTCCCTCTCTGAGCTGTCTCGAGTAGCCTAGATCCATTTCCTTTCTCGTAGGTCTTTCAATCGCCTTTTGCAAAGCCATGCCGGCAGTTTTGTTGCGACTGAAGCATTGGTGTAATTGCTGAGAAGTTTCCAATACATCATAGACAGCTTTACATACTCAGTTTTGACCTTGCTGCCGGAAAGAAAAAATTTCTTTGATTTCGTCATTGTTTATACTTATCATAGTTCTTAAATTGATTTGTCAGACGAGTTCCTGTCCCAAAAGGGCAATTTTCCCCACAAAACTCATGTCGATAGTGAGGATACCACATGGATCCCAAGAAAACCTCTGTGCAAAGATATTCCGCTAATCGGAGACAACTAAGGTTTAGAAAATTTGTTCCTGTCTCTCATGTACTCGTAGATTTCTTTTTGGGTGTAAACAATTTACAGGTTCATCAGAGGAGTTGTCGTTAGTGACGAATGAGTTTAAAGCAATCGTTATTGTGGGAATCGTCGCATCCTGCCGCAAGGTTGTTCAAAAGTTTGTCCATGCTAGAAACGAGAAAAGGCACCGAATCAACGAGTTGCACTGGCCCAGACGAAACATCATATATTGTTGATTTTGTTGGGAATGACACATTGGTGCAATTCCTTCCATGATCAAGTGGTCATCGTACCCGCTCATGTCAGAAAGCACCACAGGAAGTTTTGTTTTGCCGATATAAATTTGTAGCTATAGATTATATGCTTTGTGTGCGGATCCTCTGCACGATCCATTTATGTCGCAGTGATCGCGCACTTTGGAGATTTCACAACTGCTGCCGAAGGGACCATAACAGATGCAACAATGAGTCACCGCTGAAAACTCCCAAATGTTCATTGCGGATCATAATCATGTCGGATCTAGAAACAAGGTAAGGAAACCGGGGATACTTTCAGCAACTTGCGACCTATGATGTGATTATACCACAGAGGTTTTCACGGAAGCGTTGACGTTTTCCAAATCCCTGTTAATGACATATAGAACTTTCATCTTCCATCGGACCGAGTTAAATTTCAAAACATTATTCTCGCCATGTTCTGGCTGAGGATTTTCACTGTCTGCCCCGCAGTAGAACTCACGCTCGTCAAACAACATTTGTGTGCTGCATAAATGATGACAGTACTGGCAAAGTATTGTTTCGGTCTTCTGATTATCCTGTCGGAAAAGCAGCCTGGAAAGATTTTCTGCACACGTAATGTGCTCAACAGCAACAGATCAACCTCGGTCATCATTTCGCAAAAATGCTTTTGTTCCAAGCGAATACATTAAAGGCGATAATGGTGTACAGTTCTTCAAATATTTTGAGTATGGGCTCAGAATCCTCTAAAGGAAATTCTATGTAACCAAACTCGGACTCACCCAGGTGTGGTTTGTATTTTCAAGGCTGATAGCTCGCATGATGCTGATCCGTATGATTACGTTCGAGTTGGACCATACGCCGGTGATGTAGCCGACCCTAAGAAAGGTTTGTACGGAAAACAGCAAAGAGAACTTCCACATATCTGGAAAGAATTCATCTTGACATTTCTCAGTTGTAAAAGTTTAAATATCTCGAGGATCGACGCAAAACCTTTATCGATTTCATAATTGAGCGCCTCGGTGTCCTCGGATTCAAGACCAAGCGAGCATCACCTCGAAAGTATCTGCTTAAGATTTTAACCCCATCGTTGGAACCTTTGGTTTTCACGGCAGAATGAGGCATAGTAAAGTCTGCAACAAGGTTAATGTTTATCTTCGACACAGAGGTTTCCGAATGCTGTAACGTTGAAAATGATAGACGGACGCATAAACCTCACGGCGTCACTGCTTGGTTTGTACACGTGTGGAATGATTGCTCGGTAATCTTCGAAATCACCAAACATCTTGCGCAACTCGAGCTTGGGAACTTGGGCTCGTTGATGTACATGCACGACAGCTTCAGAGCAATTGTGTCTGCGACACGGCGGCTGCGGTCTTGTAGATCATCGGCATTGCCTACAATTTCGGCATGCCTTGTTCGCGAAGGGACTTGATAAGCAGTTGCGTTGTTGTTGCAGGACGCTGCCTCACGGTCAAATGTAGCTCATTCACAAGTAATAATAGCGCAAGTATGTCACCCTTTCTTGCGCCTGGTAGCCTTATTACACCCTCTCGCGCAAAATATTGGTGTTGATTCACAGTTTACTTGCGGCCGTATGTGGTTCGTCTGGGGAAATTGCCTCTTAACCGGCTATGGTTCGTCCGCGAGTCCCAATAGTGTAAGTAAATCTGCTTTTTAGCACCTCCTGGTACTATTATTCCACGCGAACTATTTGACTAGTTCACAGTCTGCATACTTACACGAATAGTTGTTGATCTAATTGTTTATTCTAAAATGAAGTTTATGTAACATTATTATTATTTTATAGGAAACCTTAATCGCTTCGATCCTATATATTATTTGATTGACTTTTATGTCCCTTTTGACAACATCGTTTTTTCTTTTTTGTATTTTTCCATATTTGCACTGGCGAGTCTTCGCCGGCGAGCGCAAATATAGATCCACGTGTTCGACATAACTGACGAGGTGGCTTGACTCCAGTATCTCATATGGAGCATGGTTGAAAATAGTTACCAACACGTAAAATAAGCATGTGAGAATTAATTTATTCATAATGGCATGTTCTGGCGCAAAGTTCACGTTTACCAAGACTATGAATATATTCTTTAATATGAAATACTGCTTATGTATCCTCTCGATTCATAGCGCGTGTGATATCAAGCATCACTTTACGTATAAAATATGCTACAATGGATGGTATACGATGTTATACCAATCACTATGCATAAAAATCATTGTATCGGCGATTGTGATGGGCGTGTCAGTGTTTCCAGATCGCCAATGATTATTCGCACGGGTGAGTTAGTTAACGTATGGGATTTTACGTTTCCTAGCTTGATATCATACATTGATTTTTCACGCTTTTTGTTGTATCCTTCCCCAAGTTTCCGTCGTTCTTGATCAAACGCTATTCCTAATCTGACCATTTTAGCAATTTGCTCCGGATACATATTTGAAAAATTGTACATATTATTGTGGGCCTCTTTGACGAAACGGTATGACGAATTCAGGCTGAACATTCAACTTTTTCTGTGACGGCTGAAATAAAACACTGCGTGGGAAATTTCATTCCTGCAAATGGTACGGCTCATAAAGTCTTTCATAATACTGTTTTTGTCAATCAGTTTTCCTTTTAACTTATATAATATTCTCGCATAAAAGGAAAGTGTCGCCGCTTGGGTTAGTCATGAAGATAGTATTTCTTTGAGATTTATAGGAAAGCTGCTATCTTAAGTTGTCTCACACTAATTTCTGACAGTCAACAGATATGTTCCGGTCAGAATAGAGTACACTATCTCCCAGAAAATTGTGAGTATCTAATAGATAAACAGCACCAACAGTCAATCATCAAATTTTAGTGTGTAACATAACCTGAGCTTGACATTCCCTTGGCGATAATGAAAATATATATCTCCGTGGACGGAATTCGAACCTGCGAAATTTCGATCAAGTCGCTGTACCGACTTCCAGACAGAGGAGCCGCGAGGTATTCTTTCTGGGGAGGCTTACCACAGGCGCATGGGAAAACAGAATTTTCAAGCCACACAAGCTCATCCGTTCGTGACCAGCATGCAACCTGCCGAAAGCTTTTCGCGCGATATTATATTTATCTATTGGACGATCAAATGCATAAGTTCACAATGGTTTTCGAATGAGCGGTCATTTACACTGAATGTTTAATTTTGTATAAAACACTATGCTTTCGCGTGGTCACCCACGGTAATACAGTTACACTGCAGTCACGTGTGCAAGAGGGTAAAGTCGTGGAGTATAGTCGTGGACCCGGATCGGCAAGCCCGCTTTAAAGGCCCCATTGTTATTCTAAACACACACACACACACACACACACACACACACACACACACACACACACACACACACACACACACGCACACACACACACCTACCTATAAAAAATTAAACAGACCCAAATCGAAAATGAGAGCGGGGTTTTAATATTGTTGTTTTGGGGCATTTTGTAAAGAAATATATACACATACAAACTCAAGAAACATGTTCGTTAAAAAAGACAGGTGGTTTTTAAACATGGACGCTAAAGAAGACAAGTGGTGGACAACGGAAATAACTTCTTTTGAAAGATATACGTGTTAGACGAGAAACACAATAAAACAATGCAAACTTGTACACCAGTGTATATACAGTGCTTTGTATTCAGAACAATAAAATGGAAGTTTCCGAAGAAACAAAAACCATCACAAAATGCAAAGCAGACTCCTAATCCCGAATATCCAATCGTTACCTACTAAATTACGTGACAAAATTAAAAAAAAAATTAAATTGCTGGATTAAGCTTTACTATGAATTCGAAAATCATTTACGAAATTAAATCGAAAGTTTATTAATAGTAACGTAGATCATGCTTGATTTAACTGCAATTTAAACAACAACAAAAAAACCCCATCGAACTTATTGTAAAGATTTACATATTACAACTACCAAACGCCACAAAGCTAAAGAGTTATTAGATAATCTTCTGAATTTTCTGACTGCATTTTTTTCTTCTCTCTTTTCATACGAAAATCTAGAAATAGAATGTTAGACATGTCATGAAAACTGTAGAAGTTTTTAGTAAAGGCGGTCAAATATTATAGTGGTTCGGTGTTATTTATATAAATCTGAAATGGTCCTTTTGCTTGGATGATTTTTATTAAATATAGTACAATTATGCTAAGCTGTTTTCAAAAGAATTCATTTAAAATTATCGGGGCTGGAAACGGCAGCCATATGTTACGGCTGATCGGCATCATTTGAACGAGTTGTATAGACTTTCATGCCTGAATGCTTTACTTAAAATTCTGCTTTAGAAAGAAATTCTTTAATGTTTGTGCATTTTTAGTAATGACGGTCCCATTTAGATAAAATATCGGCATTATTTTAACAAATGCACTGCCCTGACACCAAAATGTTCTCTGTAAAATAATATATAAATTGATAAAGATTTATAGGATAAAATCTCTTAAAAAATAAAAACAGTTGTGTACAGACAATGAATGATGGACCATAGACGGGTGGCCATGTCACAAGCTCCCATGACCTTAGAAAAAGGATTGTTATTTCAATGGTTAACAACAATGCCAACTATTTCATACACCAGTAAGTATTCTATGATAAGCATAAGAAGATCGATGATTTCATCTTGATTCAGCTATTTAAAACCGCGTTTTCAATATTGCAAATAGCTAGTAGGTATATTTCTTTATAAGCGTGTAAACATAGACTAGTTTCTGTGTTCGTAATTTAAGTATATTTCTCTCTAAGCATGTAAACGTAAACTGGTTTCTGTGTACATAATTTAGGAGAAAGGTAATATAGACTGGTCTCAATGTACATAGTTGAGGTATATTTTTGTGTAAGCATGCACTCACGTGTAACAGTAGGGTTTTCATTGTCCACTTTAACTTGTGCTTCATAGATCGTGTAACTTTTGATTTACCAGTGAACTGCATAGCTTCAAACAGTTATTTTAATAAAAAAGAAAAACAAGTATAAAAACAATTTTAAAGTTCAGGGTAAAACGATACTGGTTATATTACTCTACGGGACTAATAAAACATGGCGAAGGGACCAGAATGTTTTTCGTCCAAATGCAACATTTTTCTTTTCAAATTAAAATAAATATAGCCTTTATGATGAATTTGTGTCAAGTTTCATCACAAGTATCCTAATAAATTCTGAGAAGTAGTTACAGGAAGGTTTTAAAGATCATACTTTAGAAAAATAAATAACAAGATTTTTTAAACTGGCTGCCATGGCGACAAGATCGAACGATAAGGAACACCCTTAAAGGCAAAATGGACCCCATTATAAATGAATTTTAGTTAGATTAACAATTCTTTGTATATTTTGGAAGAGGTGGAGATGATTAATTCATAAGGACGGACGGACGGTTTGCGGAAGAACGACATGCCATCGCATTATCTTCTCTGGTCTTCGACCAAAAGATCTGAGTGGGCCATCTCCACGTATTTTATTTTACAAATTTTATCAGGACAGTATTTCACTTGAAGACGCTGTTTAATAACGGCACCTGGACAAAGCTGGTCACGAATCAAAGTTATCCGTCCTGCGACATGCCTTCAGAAGTCAAGATGCGTCGCGGTGCAACAAACTGGAGATTGTTTTGACGAGAAAACCAGCAAATTAAGACAGGCAAACATGAAATGAAACAAATACTATGGTCGCCGAGACACATGCGGTCTGTGGGGATAATTTTGGTGTGATATATATAATCTTAATTATTAATCAGAATTCGATTAATTTCCCTGGTTGAAAGAAACCTAATACACTATAAATAAGCAAGGTAGTTAACTGTGATGTAATGTTCTGTTTATAACAGTGATCAAAAACCTTAATTACTTTCTCTTTTTGCCAAAATATTTCCAGTTAAGAAGGTACGTTGCATCTGGTTTATTGCGGTGATATGTTTTTGCGAAGTCTAATGCTACCTATTTTTCATTCTCTTTCATTTCACATTTAGCACAAGATGACATTTAAAGTGAACCATATTTCAGAATAGTCTTTATTCTCAGACAGCTTTCCAGATCATCGATAAATAATTTTCTCGACTAATACTCAGGGCCGTGAGGCGAACATGCGCCTTAAAATAAAAGCCAAAATGTAAAAAGCCTCGTGCGCTGTTGATGAGAATTGCAGTTTCATAATGGAACTGCTATGAATCTCAGATAATTCAAGCAGACTTGGTACAACTTAAAGGAAGTAATGAACTTCGATAATGCGTGCCGGATGCTGGAGAATCACTGTAAGTCGCGCAAATAGGACTTGCCGACGTATACCTTAGTGAAAGGTATGCTGTTTCATAAAGACCAAGGGCGGATCTGACTGGGCGGGCGCGACCAGGTGCCCCACCTCTACATAAAAATGAGCGCGAAACGACAGGAAAATTTCCTTGAGGAAGGTCTCTTGACACTTAGATGGTTACAAATTAAGACCTGAAAACGCTTTAAATGTACGAGCTTCCTGCGACCTCAACCTCTCGGAAAACGTTGGTCAGGATGGGGGTGGGGTCGGTCCCACAGACCCTTCGCTTACTTGTTCAGCGACCACACCAATGCCATATTTCAGATCCGCCAACAAAAACAGTACTAAATTTTAGAAATAAATCTTTCAACAATACACTACCGTGTACCTGGAAAAAGAGTTTTATACA
>JAECUM010065972.1:0-16641 GCA_016617855.1 Megalonaias nervosa | reverse complement strand
CAACAGTTGATTAAGATGGCCAAGTTATATGCAACTTATGGTCCATTAGTTGATTAAGATGGCCAGTTATGTGCAACTTATGTTCCAACAGTTGATTAAGATGGCCAGGTTATATGCAACTTATGTTCCAACAGTTGATTAAGATGGCCAGTTAGTGCAACTTATGTTCCAACAGTTGATTAAGATGGCCAGGTTATATGCAACTTATGTTCCAACAGTTGATTAAGATGGCCAGGTTATATGCAACTTATGTTCCAACAGTTGATTAAGATGGCCAGTTATGTGCAACTTATGTTCCAACAGTTGATTAAGATGGCCAGGTTATATGCAACTTATGTTCTAACAGTTGATTAAGATGGCCAGGTTATATGCAACTTATGTTCCAACAGTTGATTAAGATGGCCAAGTTATATGCAACTTATGGTCCATTAGTTGATTAAGATGGCCAGTTATGTGCAACTTATGTTCCAACAGTTGATTAAGATGGCCAGGTTATATGCAACTTATGTTCTAACAGTTGATTAAGATGGCCAGGTTATATGCAACTTATGTTCCAACAGTAGAATAATGTCATGAATCCTATATTGCAGTTAGAAATAAAAGAACTCAAAAGACCTGTTGTTGTAAGTTAATGTTTATGTATGTGTGTATGTATGTGTGTAATTGAGGTGTGTATGTATGTGTGTATGTATGTATGTGTGTATGTATGTGTATGTACATGTGTATGTATGTGTGTATGTATGTGTGTGTGTATATATGTGTGTATGTATGTGTGTAATTGAGAGAATGATGGATGGAACAATAACTTTGTGTTGATGTGTATGTATGTGTGTAATTGAGAGAATGATGGATGGAACAATAACATTGTGTTGATGTGTATGTATGTGTGTAATTGTGAGAATGATGGATGGAACAATAACATTGTGTTGATGTGTATGTATGTGTGTAATTGTGAGAATGATGGATGGAACAATAACATTGTGTTGATGTGTATGTATATGTGTAATTGAGAGAATGATGGATGGAACAATAACATTGTGTTGATGTGTATGTATGTGTGTAATTGAGAGAATGATGGATGGAACAATAACATTGTGTTGATGTGTATGTATGTATGTAATTGTGAGAATGATGGATGGAACAATAACATTGTGTTGATGTGTATGTATGTGTGTAATTGTGAGAATGATGGATGGAACAATAACATTGTGTTGATGTGTATGTATGTGTGTAATTGAGAGAATGATGGATGGAACAATAACATTGTGTTGATGTGTAAAATTGTGTGCATTCAGAGCACTATTTTTTGTTGTAGCTGTTATGGTGTGTTGTGTTGGCAATGAAGTGGTGTTTGTAATCTTTGTTCAGTTACATTATGATTGTCATCTTCCATGCGTACATGGGCAGTGTGTGATCTTCCATATGTACAAGGGCAATGTGTGATCTTCCATGTGTTCATGAGCAATGTGTGATCTTCCATGTGTACAAGGGCAATGACATGTTATGACATTGTAATCTTTGTTCAATTACATTGTGCTTGTGTTTGTTGTTGTTACTATTATTACCATATATACTCATGTATAAACCCGTTCGTGTATAAGCCAACCCACCCAACTGAATAGGTATAAACACAAAAAAGTGCATGACCTGATTATAAGGCAACCCATAAGTTGAAGAAGACATAACAAGATGCATGCAGTAAGTTCTAAATGCATTTATGTTGGCAAACTTATTTTAGCAACTATTACACACATACCTCACAGGGAGTTGGCATGTATGATTATTACCATATATACTCACTTATAAACCTGTTCGCGTATAAGCTGACCCCCCCCCCCCAAACTGAATAGGTATAAACACTAAAAAAGTGCAGGACCTGTGTATAAGCCAACCCACAACTACGTGACATCATAAGATGCACGCGGTAAGTTCAAGATGCATTTATTTAGGCAAACTTATATTAACATAAGTTACACATAGTTGGCATTTATGATTATTAAAAAGAAACGGTATAAACTTGTTTGAAAAGTAATTTATTTAATTTTCTGTTTTGTTATTGTTTCTGCCTGATTTAGATTTGTGTATAACTTGATCCAGCGATGGCAAGAATTGAGCATTCACTAGTTGCTGTAACACTACCTCTCCCTTTTGACTCAATTATTGTTTGTTTATGCATTATTGCATTGGACATTTTGTATCAGTGCACCAGTAATTACGTTTTTATTTTGCCTTGAAATTGTAAATACCTAACTCATTAAAATGTGATCCCAGCATGACAACACAATGAACAACAAAACGGTTTGATTCAATGCTCGCAATTAGGCTACTGAACGTATTTACATAATGGTGCCAACGCATGTACATTGTAGGTTTAAACATGTGCTGAATGAAGTACATTCCGCTGAATGAAGTACATCTCTTGGAGTCAAATCATGGGCACCACTGCACTAAACTTTAGTGAAAGTACATAACACGCAGCATATGTGTCCTCAAAAAACTAATTCAGAATACATAAGTTTTATAGTAAACAATACTAAATGTCTTACGAGTTGACAATAAGGAAATATGGTCGGATATACTAGGGGAAAATAGTTGCCACATGTACAGTACCATGAGGCTGCCTATTTAGGTAACTTTAGTTCAACAAAATTGGGAATCCTTTACATGCCAATCAATTGCTGGTGCTTGCATAACACGCAGTAGTGTAGAACATAGATTCCTTGAATTGTGACGGAGGACCAGTTGTTTTCACAATATAGTTATATTGATAAGCAGGGTTAACTTCTAATTAGTATTTCTTCCTTGTTTATTTAAAACTAACCTTTAGCTATTGTGCAGTTTGGCCCCAGCTGACCAAAATATGAAAATAGTGCATGTCCTGGGGGAAAATAAAGGGCGTCACAGGGAACAACGGTGAGTCCTTTGCGAATTTCACGCATATTGGACCCGGAAGATTGGTAAATATTTAGTGAAACCAAGGCTTTAAAAATGCCACGAAAAAACTCCTGATTTTAGGTCCCAATCTCCCTATTGCTTTTCTTAGTCTCCCTACTTGGATTTTGAAAAGTTTACAGGTATGCCTTACACCCCGTTTTACAAAACTATGGTAATTGTGCTAATATTATGGAATGAAAGACAATTACACATGATGTACTGGTATAGTTGCCGGTCAAAATTCCCTCTTAACACAAGCCAGTTTCAGGGTTTTAGTGATTAACTGGCCTATATTGCTATCGGAAAACGAAAGACAAATCAGGCCAACTATCAACAAATGAGAAGCCAAAACATTAAGCTTTCCATTGTGTGGAAAGTTATGATGTTCAGGCAAAACACAAAACTAAAGTAGTTTGATGATGATCTTAGTTGATTATAATGAGAATTTTAGCCTTTATTATTACAACTCTTCGTGAATGTTTAAGTTATGCTGGTTACGAGCCTTTTACGATTAAACGTGCGTACCTTTTCATAAGTATTACCTCAGTTTGTAGGATTGCTTATATCATTGAAAATAAGTAACTTATGAGCATGTGATTCAACATAAATGAAACAGCTATTAAGGACTAGCTGAAATGTTATCTGGAAGAATGCAATTTGGTCGAAACAATGAATAAAGCAATATCTGCATCTAATATGTTTGGGAATAAATAAGGATTTAAGTGACGCTATGCACGCTTTGCACTGTGTAAGTACTGTACATAATAATTCAGCCTGATCTGGGTAAACTAAACCGGCCTGCGAATTATGAAGTCTGTATTTACCTTTATTTAATTTCGTGTTGGTGAAATCAGAAAATATGCACATGCAAAATAATAACAAAATCAATCATAGTACTTATAACAGTTAAATAAGTGTCGGGACACCGAAAATGATTTTTTTTGTTACATGCATATGTCTTAGGACATGTATAAAATTATTATTTCGTGTCCCAAGATTTACAGCCATTACAGTAGTAAACAAAAAGACTTAAAAACTGTGAAGTTTAGACATTGACTCGTGGATAAGCCGACACCCCCGTTCTTCCAGGGGTTTAGTTTTTCCTAAATTATTTGGCTTATACACGAGTATATACGGTACATAGAAATGGTGTAAATTTTGTTTGAAAAGTCATGAAATTTATTTAATTTTCTGTTTTCTTAATCTTTCTACAAATTCAGGTTTGTGTATAACTTTATTGGATGATGACAATCGCAGGTTGCTGTGATACTACCTCTCCCTTTTGACTCAATTATTGTTTGTTTATGTGTTATTGCATCAGACTGTTAATATCAGTGCACTAGTAGTTACGTTTTTGTTTTGCCTTGAAATTGTAAATACCTAACTCGCTAAAATGTGATCCCATTATGACAACAATGAACAACAATAGGGTTTGATTCAACGCTTGCAGTTAAGCTGGTGAGTGTGTTTACATAATGGTGCCGCATGTACATTATAGGTTTGAACACAAGCTGAATTAAGTACATTTGATTTAATGAAGTATATCCCTTGGATTCAAATCATTGGCATCACTGCACTAAATTTTAATGATGTAAGTTTCAGAAATAATGCTTTGAAAATTATGCTAATAGTGTACAATTTGAGTTGTAGATTGCTTTGATATAAGTGACCTTACACTCCGTTTTACAAAACTACGATAATTGTGCTAATATTACAGAGTGAAATGCAATTACACATCAAAGTTCTGGTATAGTTGACGGTGAAAATTCCCACTCTACCCAAGCCATTTTCAGAGTTTTAATGATTAACCTGCCTGTTTTGCTGTCAGAAAACAAAAGACAAATCCGCCAGTTATAAACAGAGGAGATGCTGAAACATCCAGCTTTCCACTATGTGGAAAATTATGATTTTGTTCAGCCAAAACACAAAAGTAAACAGATTGATGATGATCTTAGTTGATGTATATTAGGAATTTTAGCCTTTATTATTACCATTCTTTCATGAACATGTGGCAGTTATGTGAATATATGCTGGTTATATGCCTTGTACAATTAAATGTGTGTACCTTTTGATAAAGATATATATGCTGGTTATATGCCTTGTACAATTAAATGTGTGTACCTTTTGATAAAGATTACCTCAATTTGTGGCATTGCTTATGTCATTGAAAAAGAGTAACTCATGTGCATGTAGATCAAACTAAATGAAACAGCTATTATGAAGAGCTGAAATGTTATCTGGAAGAATGCGATGTAGTTGAAAATGAATAAAGCAAAATCCTCATCTAACATGTTTGGGAATAAACAAGGATTAAAGTGAAGCTAAGCATGATTTGCACTGTGTAAGTACTGTACATTATAGTACAGCCGGGTCTTCTGGGTAAACTTGAACTGGCCCATGAATTATGAAGTCTCTATTTCCCTTATTTAACTTTGTGTTGGAGAAATCAGAAAATACGCATTTGCAAAATAATAACAAAAGCAGTCATAGCAGTTTATAATAGTTTAGTAAGTGTTGGGACATTGAGAATGTATTTTATTACATGCATATATGTCTTAGGGCATTGGAAAAAAATATTTTTGCATGTCCCAAGATTTACAGCCATTATGGTAGTCAAGAACAAATCTTAAAAACTTTCAAGTTTAGATTTTGGCCTGCGGATAAGCCGATTCCCCTTCTTCCAGGCCTTTATTTTTTCCTAAATTATTCGGCTTATACACAAGTATATACAGTCTTATTATTATTATTTAGTAACATGATTGAGATGTTATTATAATCTAATCTGACTTGTTGATACATACAGGAACACCTTATTGCAACACCACTTGAAATGAGGAGAAAATTGTCTTTGAACCTTTGGAAGTAAGATCAATGTGGACAAATCCAGTAGTGTGATTTTTAGAAAAGGACAAAATACAGTTAGTGGCCATTTTAAATTAACAGATTTCAACATCCCTTAGACTTGAGTTGAACATGACAGTTTTCAGATGTTTATCATTTTGAATATTATAATATGTAAATTATATTATCAATTCAGTTACTCTAATTTCCTATACAATTGACATTATTTTTCAAAAAGTAAATATTTCTTTGGTAAAGACACCAATAAATGGCAACTTTTTTCTCAGAAATAGAAAATAATGTGGAGACTTTGACCTTTAGTCATATTAAAATTCAGTATACACAAATATACTATTGTGGAATTAACCCCTTAAATATTATCTAACATGAACACCAAGTCAAAATTGACTCAAAACATTGTTTCAAAATGAGATGTCAATGCAGTACTGTTGAAGATGATCTTAATTTTTCGCTTTTGCACTGTGAGGTAAATAATGTGAAATGAGTAATACTTATATGAAATGAGTAATACTTTTATGAAATGAGTAATACTTATATGCTAAAAGTATTCAGGTTCAGATTTTGACCCAGAGTCAAAACAAGAATTAATTTAATATATTCTTTGATTTCCATTTCTTTGTTAAAAGTGTTATTAATACCATATTACAAATATATATAATTATATCACCAACTACATATAATATCCTGTATTGGAATATAATGTAGTAGACCATTTCTCTTTTTAGCAGGTCAGCTGTAATCATTGTTTGTGTTGTTGATGTGGACATTGTACAATTCAGTAAGCATATTGACATCTTACCTCAGGGTCATTGACAAAGACATGCTGAATATGACAGACATCTGGTTGTCAATAATCCATTGATATATAACAAGCCTGAAAATGACAGGCATCTGGTTGTCAGTAATCCATTGATATATAACAAGCCTGAATATGACAGACATCTGGTTGTCAATAATCCATTGATATATAACAAGCCTGAAAATGACAGACATCTGGTTGTCAATAATCCATTGATATATAACAAGCCTGAAAATGACAGACATCTGGTTGTCAGTAATCCATTGATATATAACAAGCCTGAAAATGACAGACATCTGGTTGTCAGTAATCCATTGATATATAACAAGCCTGAATATGACAGACATCTGGTTGTCAGTAATCCATTGATATATAACAAGCCTGAATATGACAGACATCTGGTTGTCAATAATCCATAAGTATATAACAAGCCTGAAAATGACAGACATGAGGTTGTAATTTGTAAAACATAAGTATACAACAAGTCTAAATATGTCAGACATCAGGTCCATAAGAATATGACAAACCTAAATACTACAGACATCTGGTTGTCAGTAGTCCATGAGTATATGAAAAGCCTAAATATGACAGACATCTGGTTGTCAGTAATCCATAAGTATATGAAAGGCCTAAATATGACAGACATCTGATTGTCAGTAATTCATGAGTGTATGACAGGCCTAAATATGACATACATCTGGTTGTCAGTAGTCCATGAGTATATGAAAAGCCTAAATATGACAGACATCTGGTTGTCAGTAATTCATGAGTGTATGACAGGCCTAAATATGACATATCAAGTTGTTAGTAATCCATGAGTATATGAAAAGTCTAAATATGACAGACATCTAGTTAGCAGTAATCCTGGAGTATATGACAAGCCAGAATAGGTTAGACATCTGGTTGTCAGTTAGTAATCCATGAGTATATGGCAGGCCTAAATATGACAAATATACGGTTGTTGGTTAGTAATCCGTAAGTATATGGTGTTACGTATATGTAATTAAATTGCTTGTGTGTTAGTTTTAAAATTCTTTTTTATTTTATTTTTTATTTCATTACATTTTATTTGTAATGATTATTTTCACGGGATTCGATATTTTTTCAAGTAAATTCTGTGTGTATAGAATGCAAAAGGTGTTACATTAGCACTATATTTAGTTCACCCTGGTTCATAGATTTGTAAACATCAAGTGTTAATGATTGGCTATTTCCAAGGTCATTTTGGCCCGCATGTTAACTGGATTGTAAACAGCCTTTCTATTTTATATATTTTAAGTGTAAGAATTTGGTATAATGTTGTTGGTTAGTAATCTGTAAGTACATGGCAAGACTAAATGTACATCTGGTTGTCAGTTAGTAATCCATGAGTACATGTTGAGCTTATTCCTCAGACAGTTTAGGTCTTTTTCTGTGAAATGCATTTCGTAGGAAGAAAAAATTGAGATAGATATGCCATCACCAACTCTCTGAAAGTAAACTAAAAGGGATATTAAAATTAGCATCTACACTGGTTGTTTCCAAGGTCACCTGAGGTCATGTGAATAGAGTCAGAATGCTAACTGGCAACAAAATTTGCAAGGAGGTTGTGGTCTTAAACTGCTGATTTCAGTACGTTAAAATGGGTGGTGAGAGACAATATGTGAATATGTAAAGATTCCTTCTGTGGAATTATACATGCATTGCACCCTGTTGTCTTTTATTTTCTCCTTCAGATACATTCCCTGATCATATTTACTTTAAGGTTATAAGCTTACTACCTTCAGAGGTTGGCCCTCCAAAAAGGTGAAAAGTGTATTTTCCATCTATAACAAAGAAGCAAAGGGCAATAAGCCTTGTTCATTACTTCCCTTTTGGCACTGCCTGGTAAACTTTCCCTTTGATCAATCAACAAGACCTCCAGAAAATCCATTCAATATACTTGAGAATTTCAACCATCCATCATCAAATATATATTATTTGTGTTTAATAATGAATCTAATGTAGGTTGTATACTTTATTTTTTCATTTTTTAATGAGTCATTAGGTTCCTAGTTTTTAGGTGAATTTGCTTCATTTGTGAAGCTTGATATGCATGGAACCGCTCCGGTGGCCTAGTGGTTAGAGCGTCCGCCTCGGATGCGGGAGGTCGTGGGTTCGATCCCCGGTCGAGTCATACCGAAGACTTACAAAAATGGTACTAACAGCTGCCTCGCTTGGCGCTCAGCATTAAGAGGTTAGTGTTAGGACTGGTCGGCCTGGTGTCAGGATAATGTGACTGGTGGGACATCATGCTACATGTCTGCGGCATGATGCCCCAGTGCTAGACATCACTATAAACTGCCACACTGCAGACATCGTAGCGATATGACTGAAAATATTGTTAAAGCTACGTTAAAAATCATAATCACATCACATCACTTGATATGCATGTATGGACTGTATGACCAAATTCATACCAGCATACAGCAATATGGATTGAAAGAAACAAGTTGAAACTTCATTTCACATATTCATTTCCTTTTCAAACCATCATTTAATCAATTTTGATAGTGCCTGCTATACCATGGTTTGTATGTTTATAGTGCCTACTATACCACGATTTGTATATTGTGTTATTCTCAGTATATCACAGTTCTTAATATAATGCTGTTGGCCATTGTGAACCTGAACTACCACATTATAATGAGGGAGAGCTGTGTGAGGGAAAGTGGCATATATTCAGGGACTGGTGCAAAGAAAACAATAACAGTTGTCATATTGAGTGCCTTAATCCCACAATTGGTTGAATTTTTTTTCTGGCTTTATAAAGAGAAGAGCCCCAGTTACCATCAGAAGCTACTGGGCGATGGTATCTGACACATTCCAGCATCATGGTAGATGAGATATCAGTGATGATAAAGATCTGTCAGACCTTCTAGCCAATTTTGACTTGAATAGACCAAAGACCCTCAACCTATTTCATAAATGAAATCTTTCATGAGTCCTGACATGGCTCAATCCAGACAAATTTGAGGCATTATCCAGGGCCCCAATGAAGCTACTAACATTAAAAACTTGTTTTCTAATAGCTTTAGCTTCAGCTTGCGGGGTGAGTGAATTACATGCATTTTCAGTGGACCTGAAGTATCTTCAATTTGGATTGGGTGGTTCCATGGTCCTCATGACATGACCAGGATTTGTTACTAAGAATTGGCTGCCTTCAGTAGGCAGTCAGAGAGTCATCATACATGAATTCTTTCTACAATAGATAAATTAAGAGAAGTGTCCTTAAATGATCCTGTCCATGTGCTCAAACATTACCTGAGGCACACACAGATAGTTTGAGGAACAAGAAAATGATTCTTCCTCCCAGTCAATGTTGGGAAAGATGACATTACCCCTCAAGCCCCAGCATTCTTACTGATGTGGGTGACATGCTCAGCATACTCTGATATCTGAAGAGTTCAGAGTCACCTCATGGAGATTTTAGCCCATTAAATTAGAGCAATCATGGCAAACCTTGCATCTGAGTGCAGTGTTAAAATACAAGACAAAATAGAAGCTGTTGGCTTGCCTGTGCAGCCAACCTTCATGAGTTTCTATCTCCAGGACCAAGCTTCCCAAATACAAGAATTGCATCTGGTGAAACTACAGTCCAGTTCTCTGCCAGACCCTGTTAATGTCAGCACAGCCTGCATTATGGGCATTCCTTGTGCTTTCTCTGGATTCTGACAGTTTTTCTTTGTTGGTAAGAAGAGTTCAGTAACTCTCTTCTTACCTGGTTATGATTGTCTTAGGCTGTGTGACTGTCAGCTGTGTTGCATCCAGGTTAGGAGAGTGGGTTATCATTCATATAAGGAATCCAGCTTTCTACCCTTAAAGGAGTCCCAGGTATAGGTACGATGCTCAACATTCCTGCCTCCTATAACTTATTCTTTTTAAGTGATCGGGGAATGTATTTAAAGGAGAAAGCAAATTTTCTAAGTAAATTGTTTCTCCAGAAATACTTACCTGATCACATTACTTTAACACCCTACAACCTCCCTACTGTGGGAGCATAACTCGTTGATCCATTCGCTCACTTTAAACTAGCAACACTGGGCAGTGTCAAGTGGAGGTAATGGACATGGGTTATTGCCCTTTGTATGATATAGCTGGAAAAGGTGTTTTTCAACTTTATAGAGGTTTGGATGTGGGACGTAGTAAGCTCATTTCCCAAATGTTAATTTGATCAAGTAAGTATTTTTAAAGAAACATAGTTTACTTGGAAATTTGTATTCTTCATAATGAGCACACAAAAATGTATGATTGCTGATTATAATTATTCCAAGTCTGTTAACAGTAATTTTTGTCATTTTAGGAAAGGAGATGGTCTATGCTGTCAGTCTGGAGTCAGTGTTAAGTGGACATGAAAACTGGATCTATAGTGTGAGATGGCAGCCTTCCATTAAAACAGGTACATTTTTATGCCCTGTCATGTTTGTGATAATTTAGATATACAGTACTGAATAACTTTGTATACACTTTTTATTCATTGTTTTATATGTACAGTATTGAATGACTTTCCATACACTTTTTATTCATTGTTTTTTTATGTACAGCAGTACTGAATGACTTTCCATACACTTTTTATTCATTGTTTTTTAAGTACAGTATTGAATGACTTTCCATACACTTTTTATTCATTGTTTTTTATGTACAGTATTGAATGACTTTCCATACACTTTTTGTTCATTGTTTTTTGTGTACAGTATTGAATAACTTTCCATACACTTTTTATTCATTGTTTTTTTATGTACAGTATTGAATGACGTTCCACACACTTTTTATTCATTGTTTTTTTATGTACAGTATTGAATGACTTTCCATACACTTTTTATTCATTGTTTTTTATGTACAGTATTGAATGACTTTCCATACACTTTTTATTCATTGTTTTTTGTGTACAGTATTGAATAACTTTCCATACACTTTTTATTCATTGTTTTTTTATGTACAGTATTGAACGACTTTCCACACACTTTTTATTCATTGTTTTTTTATGTACAGTATTGAATGACTTTCCATACACTTTTTATTCATTGTTTTTATGTACAGTATTGAATAATGGTCTTGTTCTTGCAGTCAGAAAGTGATCCTATTTACCATTACAAATTTCCTATGACATTGCATGTGTAAAAAAATTAAGAATTTATAATAATGATAATAATAATAATAATAATAATAAATATTTAAATTAAAGAATAATGAATTAAAAAATTAAGGAAACAGTTATTACCAACTAAATCTGTTGTTGCAAATGATGACTAAATTTTCTGATTGTCTTTAGAGCTGTCAAAATTGATAAAGTATTGTGTTGCTCAGTCATCCCAAATTATAGCATGGGTCATGGAATCCATAACAGTGTATCATGGTATAAATGAGATCAAATTTTACTAAAATATGTCTCAAACAAGTATGCATTATCAAGGTTACTGTCATATAAACGAGATAAACTTTAATGGACATATATCACAAGCAACTGTGTTACCAAGTGTACTGTGGTATAAGAGATATGATATTGCTGTGGTGTGTGACAAACAAGGATGTATTACCAAGTGTACTATCATATAAGTGATCTAGAATTTTTTGGAGGTGTGTCATAAGCAGCTGTATTACCAAGTGTACTCTGGTATTAAGTGAGATAAAATTTTACTGAGATGTGTCACAAGCAAGGCTGTGTTATCAAGTGTACCATGGTATAAGTGAGATAAAATTTTACTGTGATATGTCACAGGCAAGGATGTGTTACCAAGTGTACTGTGGTATAAGCAAGATCAAATTTCACTGAGATATGTCACAAGAAAGACTATGTTATCAAATGTACTGTGATGTAAGTGAGTTCAAATGTTACTGAGATGTTTCACAAGCAAGGATATGTTATCAATTGTACTGTGGTATAAGTTAGATCAAATGTTACTGAGATGTGTCACAAGAAAGACTGCTTTCAAATGTACTGTGATATAAGTGAGGTCAAATGTTAATGAGATGTGTCACTAGCAAGGCTGTGTTATCAAGTGTACCTGGTATAAGTGAGATAAAATTTTACAGATATCTGTTACAAAGCAATGCTGTGTTGTTGAGTGTGTTGTGTTATAAGTGAGGTCAAATGTTACTGAGATGTGTCACAAGCAAGGATATGTTATCAATTGTACTGTGGTATAAGTTAGATCAAATATTACTGAGATGTGTCACAAGCAGCAGTGTTATCAAGTGTACTGTGGTATAAATTAGATAAAATTTTACTGAGATGTGTCACAAGAAAGACTGCTTTCAAATGTACTGTGATATAAGTGAGGTCAAATGTTAATGAGATGTGTCACTAGCAAGGCTGTGTTATCAAGTGTACCTGGTATAAGTGAGATAAAATTTTACAGATATTTGTTACAAAGCAATGCTGTGTTGTTGAGTGTGTTGTGTTATAAGTGAGGTCAAATGTTACTGAGATGTGTCACAAGCAAGGCTGTAGTATCAAGTGTACTATGGTATGAGTGAGATAAAATTGTACTGAGATGTTTCACAAGCAGTTCTGTGGAATAAAGAGTTTTGTTGTGCACAGACACCCCTCCCCAAATGGGGTAATATTATATACAATCACAGTGCATTTATTTCCCATTAGCCTATAACTTCAGTCATGTTAAATAAGTTAAATATCTTCAGTAAAAAACGTATTCAATTAGATGGTATCCATGACTGTGCCAAAGTTAAAAGGGGACAGTAGTACACCAAGGGACTTCATCTTGAGGGACCAATTAACTGTGCTGTTTTCTTTCTTTGTGTTTTGCTACTTGGCATGACTCATAGGACTTATTTAGTTAAAATAGATAGGAGTTCCTTGTCGGCAATCTTAAAAACTTGAAACCATGCAAAACTTAAAATGTTTGGGCTGACATTTCTTTAAACTGATAAGTTTCATTGTTTGTGTAATAATTAAAATATTTGTATCATTATGGCTCTTGATTGTTCACTCTGACAGAATTTAACAGCATGTAACAAACTTGTTATTCAAATGGTTTTCTTTTAAAAAACGAATCACATGTTTTACAGAAACTGGTTATCATCAGCCCATTTTCTTGCTGTCAGCTTCCATGGACAAAACCATGATTTTGTGGAAACCTGATAAGGACTCAGGAGTGTGGGTTGAAGCTGTAAGGACCAATATTTACTCTTGTACACCACCAGAATTTCGCTAGCGAAAAAGTTTAATTATTAAAAATAGTATTTTGTTTGACATGCTGATTTTCCAAACTTGGAAATTTTCCAAGACTTTTTAAAGGCACAATTTCTTTATTGGAGTATCTCAACATGCTTATTAAGGGATGTCATATTACAAATCAAGAATTTGTGACAAATTGTTTTTACCTTTCATCAGAATCAATCAGTAAAACTGATTTTCATGGACAATGGTCCACAGTGGACTAATTTTTATAGTGTCATGTATTATAATTATTCCTTAAAGCTTTAAAAACAAGTGTTGCGGTTTCTTTCAGTATAGTTTTTATGTTGCAGTTAGGAGGAAGTTTTATGTCAGGGCTTTGAGATGTTTCTGATATTCAGCTAAATATTATGTACATTTTTAATTAGTGGACACCACTTACAACAGACAGAATTTGTCCCTCTGATATGTGCAATGCTTCACTTTAGTTTTGTTTTCCCAGGTTAGAGTGGGGGAGGTTGGAGGGAACACGCTGGGGCTGTATGGGGGAATGTTTGGACCAGATGGACTTTCAATACTGGCTCATGGCTATCAGGGAGCCTTTCATCACTGGAAATACAATCCGGTTTGTTCAATATTTGTTACTTGCTGTAGGTTCTCATTTGATTAACTTAAGTAAATGTAATGACATGATTTAACTGTACATATAACACATACTCTATTCAGCGTAGATGCTGGTACAAGGTTGTGTATTTGAGACTGAGGAACCCAGAGATATACTCTCAGAAGCATTGGATGGATTCTTTAGGATGTGAGACAGGATCTGAATCTTGTGGGTCCAGTGGCTGCTACCTAGTTGTTGCCACAGCCCCCTCATGTGCATAACTTAGCGCTTTTATTAGATTCACCTCTTAAAAGTTTTTCAGAAAGAAGAGTTAATATTTTTTCTTATCTAGGTAATTCTGAATTATTCAGATATGCAAATTGTTGAAAATGTCTAATTCTGAATAATGCAAGGGATGTATTTGTTGTTTATTTGTATCCTAATTGATTTTGAATTAATGAGTATAATAAAGAAAACGGTCTATTTTGGAATGCAAAACATATACCAGTGTAGAGGTTTCAAATTACTGGAATTGAACCTATAACTGGAAACAATTTGATATGGTGAAAAGGGTGTTACACCCCGTTACAACCATTATTGTATGTAGGTGAGAATATCATTTGTATCCAGTTTTTAGCAATTTATTTTCCTGTATTCCTGGGTGAGGTGAGTATAATACTGGTAGATACTGTTTTCAATATCAGATGATAAATTTCATATGATATAAATTGTTTTTTTATATTACAAACTAATTTATATGATACTGCTGCAAATATGCCATTTTTTATAGGGTACCAAATTTTGTGGGGTGCTAATTTTCATTGTGTACCAATTTTTGTAGGGTTCCAGTTTTCATGCATTTTGTGGCTGCAACAAACCATGAACTTAAAGACCTAATAATCAACGATCTTGAACTTAAAGACCTAATAGTCAACGATCTTGAACTTAAATACCTAATAATAAATGATCTTGAACTTAAAGACATAATAATCAATGATCTTGAATTTAAAGACCTAATAATCAATGCTCTTGAACTTAACAACCTAATAATGATCATGAACTTAAAGACCTAATAAACAATGAACTTGAACATAAGAACCTAATAATCAATGATCTTGAATTTAAAGACATAATAATCAATGATCTTGAACTTAAAGACCTAATAATCAATGATCTTGAATTTAAAGACCTAATAATCAGTGATCTTGAACTAAACCTAATAAACAATGATCTTGAATTTGAAGACCTAATAATCAATGATCTTGAACTTAAAGACCTAATAATCAATGATCTTGAATTTAAAGACTTAATAATCAGTGATCTTGGACTTGATGACCTAATAATCAATGATCTTGAACTTTAAGACCTAATAATCAATGATCTTGAACTTAAAGACCTAATAATCAGTGCTCTTGAACTTAAGAACCTAATATTGATCATGAACTTAAAGACCTAATAAACAATGAACTTGAACTTAACCTAATAATCAATGATCTTGAATTTAAAGACCTAATAATCAGTGCTTTTGAATTTAAAGACCTAATGATGAATGATCTTGAATTTAAAGACCTAATAATGAATGATCTTGAACTTAAAAGACCTAATAATCAGTGTTCTTGAATTTAAAGACCTAATAATCAGTGCTTTTGAATTTAAAGACCTAATAATAAATGATCTTGAACTTAAAGACCTAATAATCAATGGTCTTGAACTTAAAGACCTAATAAACAATGATCTTGAACTTAGAGACCTAATAATCAATGATCTTGAACTTAACACCCTAATAATCAATGTTCTTGAACTTGAAGACCTAATAATCAATGATCTTGAACTTAAAGACCTAATAATTAGTGCTTTTGAATTTAAAGACCTAATAATCAGTGATCTTGAATTTAAAGACCTAATAATGAATGATCTTGAACTTAAAGACCTAATAGTGAATGATCTTGAACTTAAAGACCTAATAATCAATGATCTCGAATTTAAAGACCTAATAATCAGTGATCATGAACTTAAAGACCTAATAAACTGTAAACTTGAAAACAGTAGAACTCCTTACCTAATACACAGGTTTAAATACAGCTGAAAAAGGAGTTTTTCCCAAAGCCATGAAAATGGATACCACAGAATGAATTTGAAGTGTTGACTATAGTACATTAATCCTATAAATCTTGTTTTGAGCAAGGTCTTATCTCAGTGTCAGCTTCAGTCATTCTTCATTAATTTGAATTTTAATAAATTTGACTTGGAAACAACTCACTAAAATCTTCTTGTTTCATCTACTTT
>JAECUM010065967.1:0-17092 GCA_016617855.1 Megalonaias nervosa | reverse complement strand
AAAGACTAATATTGACATCTTATCTGGACTACTTGTCTTTCTGGAATTTAGTCTTCTAATGCATATTTCAGTCCTCTGATATAAATATGGATCTCTGACATGGGTTCATAGGGGAATCGCCATTACATGGAATGTAATGCATATCCACGATTGTAAAGCCAGATATAAACGGTTCATTCAACATATCTGCTTTGTCATTAGCAGTTTCTGGCTCTACGCCATCTGATTTTAAATTTTCCACACTCATGCTGTCTAAATTTTCAAGATTTTACATAATTCCAACAATTCTTTGAGTTACTGTCTATTTCGGGATCAAGTTTGTTATCTATCGTTTCTGAAGTGGCTGAACAAGGCACCTTTACAATCACGGTCATGAGCCTCAATGACTACATTTTTAGTACAAGACATGCATCCTAGTCGCTCTAGCTTTAGCGGGCAGAATTAGTGAAATTCGTTCATTATTATTCGACGGGAACTATCTGTAATTCCGCCACAATTGTTCAGGTTCTGTCATTATGACTTATTGTTTTAGTGCTAAGAACTGGCTCACGCTCTTTTTAAATTCAGGCTTTTATCTGAGAGAAGAAAGGGATCCAATGGATTACCCATTCAGAATATAAGAATTAACCAGAGATTATTTTCTTTGCATAAAATGGTTCGTGAGGCTAGGGTAGTCACCATCAGCATTGAATTAAATTGAACTGTTTCTTGAAATACATCAAGCAGCATTTGCAGGCTTGATGCAGTATCCCTCAGCTTCTGATCGAGAGACCATTCTTCAAAGTGCTCGATATGGCCTAGATGGGCCTATATTGACAGTGTAACAGGATACCTTCATAGGTCACACAGCAACTTCGTAATCAATGGGATGCTCTACTTCCACAATCTCTGTGGGATCAAAAAAGGTTTTCTCATCCGTTCATTGATCTGTTCTATAGTAAAAGTCACACAGGTCATGGAGGCATTCGACACAGTTTATTTCAGTAACTGGTGTCATTTCATTGGATTCTGTATACCTTGAAGTGGCAAGTATTCACTTCATTTGGATTCTTATACATCCACATTCCTTTGGAAGGTCATTATTTAGACGCCCCGAGAAGAGCATACGGCAAAATCAGTGTTAACTTACGTAGACACTTTTGGAAAAAATGAACCTAGGGTGTGAGCAGTACAATCTGGATTAAATGTCGCGCGCTGTGATGTCACGATGAACAAATTCATACTACCCTATATTGTGACGATTCCACTCCAAGTGCTCTTTTCTAGACCCTAGTTAAGTACATGGCCATCATTGTAAAAGGCCGTAGAGATCGATAATTTTCGTCGGGAAGTTTCTTGATGACAGTTAAGGTGCAGATCATTCAAAAATCAGGATTGAATAGACTTTGGTGAAATAAAAATAGAGTTAGATTTTAAAAGAACAATTTATATTTAATTGAAAATGAGTAAATGCGCATACATGACCCGTGTGACTTGCACTATAACTCAAACCCATGTCTCACACAAGACTCAAGACTGCTTTGCACGCATTAGCTGAGCATACCCGGGACCAGACAAATATTTGCCAAGCATGCCCTGTAGTTGGAAGAGTGCACTGCAACTTCCGTGGTAACTGACGATTAGATGGATTTGCTACCAGTGCGCTCTATCATGGGTAGACAACTCTCATATCAAAGGTAGACCAATCTCATCTGCCTTCGGTTTTATCAAGCAGAAGAAATTTTAGCGATTTTATAGTTAAACGAGCCCAAATACGTGGTTGTCTTTTTCCATTCGGGATGACCGAATTTATAAGATAGTACATGCTCTCCTAACATAATATGTTATCAAGTAAATTTATGGAAGAAACATACTTTTCTCTGCAAGTATTGTTCCCTACAATAGTGGGGTTAATGTGTGCATTACGTATACTTTGAGTAACTATCACTGTGTGCCTTATGTATATTTGCTGACCTTTGAGGTTTTTTTTTATCATGAGCTGTTGTTTACTGTAGTTCCAGTGGATTAACATATACGATGTTAGTAATGGACAGACAATAAGATATTTGAATATCACAATAGAACTTAGTAAATGTGAAAACCACTTGTCAACATGACCATACCTTAAAGAGGGCTGTTTATAACAAGATGTTGATGATGGCCATGACTTTGGAGGTCTGACTAGCTATCACAAAATTTCCATAATGGCCATTATACCAGCCATATTGGATGTCAGATGGACTCAGATTACAATTACTTTACATAAATAGTCCCTACATTTGTTTGACAATACTTCACTTTTTAGTGTGTCAAAGTGCCAATAAATCATATCTTCGCCTAAAGTAGCTTTAAATATGAAGTTCTTGCCGTAGGTTATCCAGCATTATTTTTTGATAGGCTGGACTGTTAGCAAAACACAGTGCAATGGGTCAGATTTCACTTCTGGACCAGTATCAGTACCTCATTATTCAGTGTGCACTGTCATCAAATACACTTAGATAACCACACCATTACGCTCGTATTCTAAAGAATGAGTGAGTGTGTGTGTATGATTTGGATACCGCAGATATGTAGCATCATGTCTCACCCAGTCATATTATCTGGACACCAGGCTGACCAGTTATAATACTAACCTCTTAATGCTGAGCGCCAAGCGAGGCAGCTGCTAGTACCATTTGTATACGTCTTTGGTAAGACTCCGCCGGGGTTCGAACCCACGACCTCCCACATCCGTGGCGGACACTTCGAAAGAATGAATTATTTCTTTTATTTTAATCAATACCAAGAATATCTAAATCTAACTCATATATCACCACTAAACTAAGGGGAGAAAAATGCTCTAGAAATAAACTGGGACTATGTTCATGGGTATTGACCCAGAAGTAATAATTGTAACCCAAGTCTAGATGGTATCATTGTCATTATGTACCAACCAAACATAATTGTGGTGAAAACCCCATGTAGCTATAGCTATCTGTTAAGATGATGTAATAAAAAGATTTGGTGATTGGCACCATTTTCGTTAGTAATAAGCAGACATCTCAAGTCTTGTAGTAAAATCCCATGTAAATGACCATTTGTTCATGAAGTAGAGTTGCGCATTGTCATTGGCTGAACTAACAAGGGGATATTTTATGTACCTCTTTCCCCTTATAATGATCAGGATGTGAGGATTTAATAAGTTTAAGGGAAATTGGCAGCTTAGAGTAGAATTTCCCCTGGACTTGCTGAAGGTGAAACATTGCGAAGCAAGATTTTCATACTGGGCACTATTCTATTTTAGGACACACTAGACATCATAGGAAGTATTTCTGTGAAAACCTCATGTTAATATGACCATCTGTTTAAGCAGAATAACAAGACTTTCATGATGGCCTACAGGCGGTGTAATTAAAAGTTAGGTCAGTTACATTTCATTTTGCTCCGGACTGACATCATATGGACTTTTAGCGAAAAGCCCATCTTGATAATACCATCTATTCAGGATGAGCAGTGATAGCAAGATTTTCAAGCCAGCCACCATGACGTATGAGGGCATGACTGATGAGCACGATTTCCATTCAGGACGAACTAGACATCATAAAATATTCTGGAGTAGTACTGATAAAAGTTCCAACATGGAAGTCATTGTGGCCATACTGGATGTCAGATTAGCACAATTTTTAATTAAGACCAACTGGACATCATAAGAAGTTTTATTTTAATGACAATCCAGTGCTAATAGGGACATTTGCTCAGGAGCAGTACAATACTTAAAGATGGTCACCATGGCAGCCAAATTGGATGTCTTACATGTACCATTTTCACTTAGGTTTTTTGTGGGTTCGATGCCATTTTTCACCATGATATGCTATCCATGGTAGCCAGTATATTTTGTGAAAGGAGAGTCTGTGAAAACCCAGGGAAGAACTACCGTCCCATGAGAATCTACTTGCAATCTTTCGCATATACCCACACTGAGCACAGACTCGAAACCCCTGCAGACAAAAGTGAGATGTCAGTAAAGGGGTGAGTGCCTTAAACCACTGTCACCTGGGCCCCTTTTAATTTAGGACCAATCATACAGCATAAGAATTCTTTTAGTGAAACCGTGTACCAATATGATCATCTGTTTGGGAAGGGTAGTGGTAACAAGTTTCTCAAGACTGTCATCATGGCATCCATACTGGATGTCGGAATAGTACCATTTTAATTTTGGACCAACAAGACATCAAAAGAAGTCTTTTAGTGAAAACCTCATGTTTACAAGACCATCTGTTTTGTGGCTGTAGTGATAGCAGGATTCGTAAGCTGGCAGCTATATTCAATATCTGAGACCATTTTCATTTAGGATCAACCAGACCATGGGATAAATGTGTTTGCAAAGTTTTGTCAGCAGTCCTCCCAGTAGTTTAGGTAAAGTAGCAATAACAAAGTTGTGCTAACAGAAGAGATGCTAGACAGTGTTCTGATCTACGACTAGTAGAGTTAAAAATGGGGACAACATTTAAACTGCTGATCCGACTCCTGTTATAACAAACAAACTTTCTGGTCATAATACAAAACTGAACCAAGTTTCATGAAGGTATCTCCAAAAGCTCTGGAGATATATTAATGAAAAACCTGACTCCAGTATACACCCCAAAACTATTATAACTAATTTATCCAGCTGCTATGAATGTCATATGTGCTGGTGCATGCGTACTACATTAGAATCGACAGATATTAATTGATATATACGGATAGCACTTTTCAATACATAATTAGGAGAGACAAATACCACAAAATACAAACTGACACTGAAGTACAACAAGTCTTTTTATGCTCATTATATACAGGTAAAACCCATTATAACGCGATGCTCGGGGTCCTAAGAATAACGTCACGATATAAGCGGGATCATATTAATAATTTTGAAAAACTTCCCCATAGAAAATGTGCATTGAAATTTCAATATCAGTTTTAACTAATCTCTTGATCATATATCGCTTGTTTTGTTCGCCTGGTTTCATCAGACGTCAAATGTACTTAAGCTTTGAATTGTATACATGACAATATAGCAGAAACAGTGCACGGTGAAGTTAAGGCAACATCAAACGCAGTGCTGGGATCAATAATCTGCTAGGGATACGAATAATCGGCTTTTCTGAGAGCATGTATTTAAGATCTTAAAAAAAGAGCTCACCTTAAATTAAAAAATGGGAGCCATGTTGCCATCATGTTATAAGTGGAATCATGTTATAACGGGTTTTACCTGTACTTCTTTATGAATGAATAATATATGAAAACAGAGATACTTTATCAACCACATAATTATATTCAGTCACTCAAACTGCCACAATTTAAGGCACATTTCAAACATTATGCATGATGTATCATTTATTCTACAAGTTGATGTAGCAGTAAAGCTGCCACACATAAAATTATTGAGAAGAAATTAACATTTTGACTTTTGATTAAATAAACTATGATTATTTTCTATGCAGGCAGAAGTGTTTGATTCATGTGGTTTATGATGCTTATGGTGCCAATGTGTGCTGAAAAATGGAACTTTGTTCCACACACACACACACACACAAAAGCCAACTAAATAAATACAGGATCTGGAAAGAAAATACAAGACTGTCATTTACATATTTATATTGTTTAATGAACTTTCACAAAACTGACAGATGAAGCAAAACAAGAGAAAACATTAATAAGTCATTCAATCATAATGTCAAAAAAGATCTTTGGACATCCAATTCACACTGTATTGGAATTAATATTTTTCATTTATCATGTGAAATATGTATGCAATAAATCACTTATTTAATACAAAATGTATCATTAAAAGAAAATGAGAAAAAAAAGAAACTGTTAAACATCTGATGACCTGAAAAGTAGAAGAATGTCTTTATGTTACAGCACTGTTATACATTAGCTAATAGCAATTATTTATGCTTTCAGCAAGTGTACTTGAATGCAATATTGCCATGCCATAGGAATATTGGCCAACACTCTAATGCAAGGAAGATGTGCACATATGTTTTGGTTCTTCTAGCATGTCTAATCAAAAAGGTTCTGCAAAGATGTCTTAGTTCCTCAGATGCTTGCCTATTTGCTATTTAACTTAATGAACTGCTGCTTGATTTTTTTTCCTACTTACTAGCTTGCTTGCTAAATCACTTCTTGATCACTTGCCTAATTTCCAGGTTGCTTATCAAACTGATGAGTGAATAGTTACAAGATTGTACATGTTAATTTCTTGAAGAAAAAAAGTCACATGTAAAAAAATAATAAACTGAGTTTAGGAATAGACTTCTATCTCAAAAGCTATGAGTATAATAAATGAGCAAGTAATACTGAAACTAAGAAAATTAAGAACTGAAAAGAAGGTTTGGAAAGTTTCAATACAATTATTCCACAAAAACTTTCAATAATATTTAACTGTTTGCAATTACAAAAATATTTAAATCTGAAGGCCATCTAAGCCTGGAAAGGGTCATTTTTCTTTTGTCCATACCAATTTGGAAAATTCTGTTATAGTCTCTTTCTCAATCCATAACAAAACATGGCAGGCATAAGGAGAGACAGATTAACAGACGGACATGATTGAGAAGCAAGATGACAGACTAAGACATGATAAACAGGGTGACAGATTTAGACATCATAGATAAACAGACTGACAGGTTTAAAACAACTCTTTGCTTTCATGGTCCATACCAAACAATTTAAAGGTCATTCTGGGCTAAGGAAGATTTGGCATGTGAAATAATTCATACCCACAAATTAAACTAGTCATTATTGTACAGGTGTACTGACATTTCCATCCAATATAACAAACTACAATTGCACACTGTGCATTTAACTGCAAAAATAAATCTCAAACCATCTTTCATCAGGTGAGCAGCTTACCATTATTACTTCATAAAACCAAAAATGACATGCACTGCAACATATCACTGAATACAAACTTGATCATGTTGTTACAGAACATGCACTAGAAACAATACACTCAAGCTTATTAATGACAGACAGACATAGCTGTGGATACATGAAGAATAAATCACAACATCAAAGCATTTCTTTGAGATACATGAACATTTTCACCGACTGCAAAACCTTCAGCATTTATTCTTACAGCACACAGAAACGCACATTAAGGTAACTGGACAAAAAGGGATAATGTAACAATAAGTCACACATCATATGAAAAGTAACTTTGTTCCCGTTCAAATGTTATGCTGGCCATTGTTGTACAGGAATGGGTTTTTGTGTTCATTTGAGAAAACTATTTCACATGCTTTAAAAAACTTGTGCTTTGCCATTATTTTGGTTGTTAATTTTTTAAAATTATAATAACCCGATCTTTTCACAATTCATCCAATACAAGCGATGTCATCAAACGGTAAATGAGATAAAACATTGATTAAAAATAATCTAATGTTACAAGAAAACAATTCCTACCTTCTCATGTGAAAAAAAACCTCTTTAATTATTTCTCTGGAAATGTTTTTTGTACTGGCTATAGAGTGAAACTAAAACAAAGTTTTACATATCTTGCTACAGAAACAAAACTAAAGAACATTTGGATCAGAGAGTGTTTTTTTTGTAAATGATTTTAAAGCAAAAATAAGTTTAAAATTTTTATCAAAATGGCAACAAAACTGGTGAAAAACAAGAGACAGGCTAATACTGAAATGGAAAAAAACAATACAGTGAATCCATTTTTCATTATGGGGATCAATTTTCATTCTTTTTCCATAAACAACACTTTGCTTGATATCTGTTTGTAGATTGGGACAGGATTCATATAGTTTCCATGGAAGGATCAATCTTATTCATAGTCCTTTAATTTCTGGTTTGTAGCAACCATGAAATAAATCAATGAAAATTAATACCCTATGAAAATAATAAATTCACAGTATACCGAGTATATTTGCTCTATTCAGATAAGAACTGAAGCAAGTGCTTTCACTATGAAATTATCTGGATATAATCATTGATAAAATAAAACAGAATAGCCTTTGCGTAATCACAATTTTGAAATAACATCACCAAACTATGGTCCCAATGGATTTACGTTCAGAGAAGTCAAATTTACATTGGAATAATCCTTAAAGAAAATAATTTTCCATATATGAACCTGGTATTTTACAAACAACAAAAACTGTAACAAAAAAAAGCACAAAAATAAACATATATAAGGTAGAATAAATTACAGGCTTATTACAGCTTAAAAACACGAGTATAAAAAAAATGAATGACACTTTAAGTGTAACTGATATGATTGATCATGCAGTTCTCTGCAAATATAAAACAATGCTCAAGCATAAACATTAAGACACACTCAAAACAAGAGTCCATCAATGGGACTGACACTTTACTGGCTCAAAAGAATTTCCAGGAATTCAAGACCAGACCTTTTTATTTCTTCCTTTTAACTGCCGAGTGTTGAAACCATCTTTGATATTTTTCAGCAATAAAATGTTTAAATTAGCTGCTGTAAGGGACATATTGGACTTCAGCTTGGCACCATTTTCATTTAGGACCAACAAGGCGTTGTAAGAAATCTTCTGTTGGAAACCCCATGTTGACATAATTTTCTGTTTGTTTTGAGCAATGATAACAAGCCTTTCAAGACTGATGCCATGGTGGCCATACTGATCACGAGATTGGCACCATTTTTATTAAGTACCAACTAGACAACATAAGAAGTCCTTTGGTAAAAACACAATATCAATATGACCAGCCATCTTGAAGAAGTGATAACAAGATTTTCAAGATGGCCATTGCGGCAGTCGTGTTAGATCTTGGATTGGCACCATTTTCATTTACAAACAACTAGACATCGTAAGAAGTCTTTCAGTGAAAACCACATACTGAAATGACCATTCATTCAGGAGAAATAATGATAATAAGATTTTCAAGATGACCACTGTAGCAGACATACTGAAATGTCCATTATGACCAAGTAGACATCATCAAAAATTGTTTAGCAAAAACAAATGTTGATGTGACCATCCATTTGAGAGGAGTAATACTAACAATATTTTTAAGATGGCCACTGTGGTGGCCATAGTAGACCATTTTCAATCTGGACTAACTAAATATCATAAAAAGTCTTCTGGTGAAACCCTCACATTACTTTTCATTCAAAATGATTTATAGTAATAACAAGATTTTCTAAGTGGCCACATTAGAAATCAGATCAGCACCATTTTCCTTTAGGAAGAACTAGACATCAAAAGAAGTCTTCAGGTAAAAATCCCACATCAATATGACTTTCCAATCTGGAGGAGTACCAATACAAATATTTGCAAGCTGGCCAATGTGGTGGCCATGCTGAACTTCAGATTGGCCCGATTTTCATTTATAACCAAACAGACATCGTAAGAAGTTATCTTGATATGATCATACATTCAGAAGAGGTAGTGATAACAAGATTTGCAAGATGGCCACTGTGGTGGCCATTCTTCTTGTCTGTGAGGCATCATTTTCATTCAGGACCAACATGATCATGGTAAGTTTGCATGTAAAATTTCATGGCAATTGTCCAAGAAGTTTGGGAAAAGAAGCAATTACAACAAATTTGTGCTAAGGGTTGGACATACAATGGACAACAGATCATGGTCATAAGCTCTTCTGGTCTTTGACAAGTTGAGCTAAAAACTATTTATGCAAAGCAAAGGTGAGAACTTTCTTAAATGTGCAGGAGTAGGTGAGAAATTTTCTAAATAAGTGATTTTCTAAATTTTTTAAATAAGTGAAAAAAAGGATATATTTTTGTTAAAATATGCCTGCAACAGTGGAATGCTAGTAAATATTTCTACAGGTAACCCCAACTCAATAACCTATTAAATTTGGAAACATTGAAGCATTATCTCATCAGGGCTGCATTCAATAAGAAAAACCTTCTGCACTATTAGAGTAGAAAAAAGTCAAATTTATCAAATAGCCTAATATCATACAAGTCCTATAAATTTTCATAAACCTTTTATTTCCTTTAATCTGAGACACAAATGTAGCTTATTTACTTTATCTATATTTAGAAAACTTAGATTTCACCCTAATCAAACAGTTCTGAACCATCTGGACTTGCTGTTTAAAGAATATAAATGATACACACAGTCCACACATGTTAGTTATAAAAAACATCTTTAAAATCTTCATTGCTAGCAAACTTAAGTATGTGAAATCATAGCTGCTTATTTTCTTGCAACAGAAATGCCCTTACTAAGCAAATGATTTTGCCTGTGTTATCACAAATAAGCTTGGAATAACTAATAGCCAAATCTTTCAAATTTTTCTTAGTTAATGCTGTTTAGTTTTACTATCAGATATACTTAAATACTTATAAAAATCACAACTCAAGATATTAGTGCCCTTTTGTTTGAATCAGTTCAATTAGCTTCACAGTAAATTTTTTGTAAAAAATCAGATTTATAAAGCCTTTTGTATTCATATATTTCTTCTAGTTATCAGCTACAAATAAATCTTCTATTTATAAAACTAGAAAAGGAGATTTTTTCAGGAAATCTTGAAATATTCCTGTGCCGCTGTCCAGTGTTGTACAGGAAATCGAGATGAAAGCATCATTCTTACATCTCCTCCATCCTTGTCTTTGTTATCTGGAAATGAAAAAAAAATCTAGTCAAAGTCCAGTCTCATAGTCAGGAAACTAAGCAAAAAATTGTACCAAATGCTTATGCTTCTAAAATTCTGATCCCATTTCATTGTTCTAAGATATGTTATAATCACAAAATTGTGCAGATTTTGTAATTGTTTGTAATTCTACATACATGCCAAGCTTCAATTCAACTGTGCAATTCTAAGTATGATTTTTATTTTTAAGTTTCTAGTTCAAGTTCAAATTCAGTGTTCAGACAGTTTTGTGACTATCGAACTAGATCCCATAGGCACGAAACAGTCTTAGCACAAAAAATGAGCTCATGCTCCTATAGCAATTTTAATAAAAATTCTTCAATAACTTTGCTTCAGGTGAGGTTTTAAATGGAAACTTATGAGGTTATCTTATTATAAGTATCCCTACGTACATACAAAATTTTAAAATTCTATAAAGGCTTGATGTATGTTTTTGAATTTTGGACTGAATGTGAGTTGAGTTTCTGTGCTGAGTCAGCTGACTGACTACAATTCATGTTTTCCTGCATATGATGCAAAGGCACTGTCGGTCAACACTGTCTGTATTGGATTTAGGTAATTATGAGTTAATGTGATATAATACAGAATTATTTCTGAGTGGGATGACCTCAGATCAAAGACCAAAAAGAGAGCAAGGACATTTTTTCTCTCCAACTTGTCACAACACCTGAATAGCTGAAAATAATATCTCAGAAGCATATTTTATTTTGCTATAATCACTCTTTTCTTCTTTTTTCAACATCTGTTATTTCCCTGATCTATTGGAAAATCTTTTTTTAATCAATGATTGAGTTTCTGTCCAAAGAATAAATGTAAAAAAACGGAATAGTTTCATGTTCGCATTTTCCCCAAAATGAATGTGTTCACCCTACAATAAGTCACCAAGTTATGCCACAAATTCTAACATATTACTATGGAATGATTTCCTTTCCAACTGGATGTACCTCCAATGGGAAAAGGCATCTGCCTTCTTATGACTCAACCTTCATTAGAACTTTTATTGACAGAAATAGTAAATAATTACATGCGATAACTATGCCAACAAAAATAGGAATTAGCATGCATTGTGTGAATATAACCGGTTACTCATAAATCTTTTGCCATTTTTATTTCAAAACACAGAGGCCACCAGAAATAATTTAATTTCCATTTAATTGATTTATCTCATTAATTTATGATGGAAGGACACCCGAAAATTACTCTCATTCAACTAGACTCATGAAACTCTTCATAGATCTACATCAAGCAAGAGTCGGGCAAAGGTTTACACAAAAGACTGCAATACTAAAATTGGGATAACCATAAATCTGGTCAAGTTCCTGATCGGTCCACAGATAACTTTCATTATAATATTCACTAATGTCTAGTTCATTTCATACAATGGTCAAGTTGTGTATATGCACCTTGCATGTTTGATATAGATGTGACAGCTCACCTACACCATCGGGCATGATGCATATACAGCAATACCTACTTCTGAGTGTGTGTAAGTGTGTGACATGGATTTTTAATGTAGCTTAAAAAAATTTTCAGTCTTATTGCTATGATGTCGCAGCATGGCAATTTATATTGATGTCTAGCACTGTGGTATCAGGCCACAGACATGTAGCATCATGTCCCATCCAGTAACATTGATACCAGGCCGACCAGTCCTAACACTAACCTCTTAATGCTAAGTGCCTAGCGAGGCAGCTGTTAGTGCCATTTCTTTTATGTCTTTGGTATGACTTGGCTGGGGTTTGAACCTGCAACCTCCCGCATCTGAGGCAGATGTTCTAACCACTAGGCCACCGGAGCGGTCCTACTTCTAAGCGAACTTGGTCTAATGAATATTCAGGTGAAAGGTCAAACAGATTACTCTGGCTGATCACATTGCTTTCATTTTTGTTTTTATTTTCAGCTAATTAATCACAATCTATAAAGCTGGAACTGATTTATGGTTTGGCATCCAAAAACTTGCAAACCATGCAATTGAAATACAACAAATGAATGACATATTTTGGTAAATCGGGGTGCATTTTTATACACACCAAATACAGAATATTGGTAACAGTAAGTTGTGTAGTTGTTAACCAGACTCTTGCCAAGTGTAGAGTCTGGTTGAATGCAGCTAGATCCAAATGTGGCTTTTAATAATTTCATTAGAATTATAATGTAACACAAGTACCTTGGTAGTAATCTTTAAAATGGGCCTTTCGTGTATATAAAATGTGTTTCAGTGGAACAGCCTTAAATGTATTTCAGTGGAATAGCCTTATCATATACTGTGAGGTCCTGAATAATTATGCTGAAATATCATACAGAAACAATAAATGTTCAATAACATACCCTTTTTTCCTGTTGGTGCTGATGGTATTTTGCTTAGCTGAGCCTCCAGTTGTTTCTCCTTGGAATGAAAAACAGAATTTTTGATACAAAGAATATAATTACAAATTATGTTTATATTATGATGAAAGCAACTTTTACATATAAACATGCCCATAGTAACAAGATATTTGCTACATTTCAAAACAGCTCAAAACAGAAGGAAAAACTAATTTCTTGGGGGCATGGCAAACTCCTTTTACATGTTATGTTTCCAAGACAATTACTATAACTGCTTTGATGAAGCTTATCTAAACAAACTAAAGATTTGCCTAATTTTTCATATGGCTGTGTAATCATTTCAAATTTATGTATCTATTCCATCTACCATATAATATTAAGTTTCTCAAAATCTTTCATGGTTTCTATAGCTCCAATAACTCATGTCATGGATATTTGAAGGATTTTCATCATTTTTTTTCAAGAATATTTTGACTTCTGGAAATCTAACCTTCTACCTTTTACCAAGTTCAACAATGCTTAAATCTGTATAACTTGTGCCAGGTATGTCAACATCAGTACAAGAAAAAGACACAAAACTAACAATACCCTGGTGATTCAAAGAAAATAAGATATATTCCAATAATGAATGCAAGAAAGTTTTGGCAAAATTCAAGTTTCTGTAAAACCCAAGCACTGATCAAGATTAATTGAAGATAAAATCCACAATTCTGAAAGTACTATTCAAACCTAAAAATTCAAGAACTTTTCAAGGCTGTGCAAACTATGCTATTTCTCAAATAATAAAACATATATTTAGTTTTTAAAAATGTTTGCTTTGCCATTAACCCTGAACTACCTTGGAAAGCTATATTTTCATTTGAGATTATGAAAGAAATTGTCTACAAAGCTCACCTTACAAAAACAGGGATACAATGAATGGAAAATCTTGTGTCTGCCCATGAATTCATAGCCTTCTTTACCCCAAGTGCAAACCATCCACAAATTTTGGTCCAGGTTTGAGATGTAGAATTAATGTTGCTTTGTTGAAACCATTTTTCTTCTTTCCACCACAGTAAAAACCATTTTTCTTATTTGTACCACAGTAAAGTTGACCTTTGAACTTTTGTCCCCTAAACTAACGGGTTCCTTCTTTACCCCAAGTGTAAACCATGCACTAAGTTTGGCCCAGGTTAGTGATGTAGAACTAATATTATTGTTAGGAAATCATTTTTCTTTTTTTTTCAGTAATAGTGACCTTGACCTTTGACCCCAGTCACAGTGACCTTAACCTTTGGACACAAACTATTCCTAGTAACAGACTACATATACGGTGCCATAGGCTTTGAGGGATGAAATCCCTCCAGGCCAAAAGAAAATCCAATCATCTCCAAAAGGTGCTGTATCTAAAATTCATAAAACATATTTACCGTATATATTGGGATAGGATAAATGATTTTTCCCCCTCTTCTAAAACTTATGGTTAAATTTTGTATCTCCCAAATCTTACAGAAATGAAACATATTGTTTAGAATTTGCCACCTCTCCACCCTGCATGTCACAATAAAATAAACAATGTTTATTTGATAATATGTTGAAACTAGCTTTGTATTGTTCTCAATTATATATATTCATTTGTTGTTCTTCATAATCAATTTATGTACAAAAGACACAAACATATCTAATATCCACAATCCATATAGTCCTGTGATGTTACATATACATCCAGTGTGTATTGCTTATATTAACTAAAAACTTAGACATATTGTTCACTGATGTGAAGAGAAGTTATATAAACGAATCCTGTTTGGTTGTCCTCATGGGTTTCAATATGTTATCAAACTGAAACTTAATCAAACAAAATCACAAACAAGAGACTGAGAGAGAAATAACTGGTTAATGTCCCAGATATTCATGCATAAGTGTATTATTTCCAGGTGAACAATATAAAAATATTTCACAAATAAAAATCAATATTTTTAAATATGTTCACTGTGAGTGCAATGACAAGAACTTTGTTATCATGGGTAACAAAAAGTATTCATAAAGACGATTTATGCTATCTGCTATTGTACCCTGCAGACATCAATGCCCACTTGTATCAATTATAATAACAAAGTGGCAAACCATAGAAGCTTGGGTAGTGAATAAAAACACTGAGGGAGAAGAACAAATCCATTGTTTCAGTTTAGGCTATCAAATAAAGGTTATTTTATTTACACAGCAAGCCAACCTCCAAAGCTGACTTTGGATTCTTTTAAGTATGCTGATGTTTTCAAATACAAATTAGGTTGAACTAGAGCCCACCTTGGTTTCTTTTACTGGTATTCACAGAAATTTCACAATTAAATTGAAACAATGGAAAACTTAGGGCTCTGTAAGTGACATATTCTGCTAAATCTATTAGAGCATATATCGTAACTGAAAAGGTGTCAGTTGTGTTGCATGATCACAGGAAGTTTAACTGTTAACTGAATACATAACTGCTTGGTCTTAAACAAGCATCAAATTCATGGCTTGATCTATGGATTGGGAAAACAAAGTAAGTGCTGCCTTTATAAGCTAAGGGCTTTGTGCTGGCAGATAACTAAGGAAATATTTCTTGGGAATTAGACCTAGTTTATGAAAAAGTAAAATATAAATCAAATTTTTTTGGCATCAAACAAAAAGTGTACAGTAAAAGACAAAATATACAAATATGAGTTTTTTCAGACTTACATGAAAATGGAAGCAATATACTTTCTAATAAATACCTGATAGTAAACAATGCTGATGGGCACATCACTCTGCGGCAGTAATATTTAATATTTTTCAATTACTAAAATCCCCAAAAATGAAGATACTAGTATTGTGTAATTAATACCATAATGAAAGAGATAAATGCAGTGCATACCACAGGCAATATGCATTTCTGGCTGGCAGTAGCTGCACAAAAATATCTGAATTTATAGTATTCTGTACATACTGCAAACCATACTGCACCGATTATAGTATTCTGTACATACTGCAAACCATACTGCACCGAGATTTACAAAATTCTGTTCTTCAAAAATCTGCAGTTAGGAAAAATGGTGTAAACAAACAATTGTCCCTGACCATTTTTAAAAATATTATTTTATTATTTTAATATAATTTAAGTTTGAGTGTATTTTGGACAGGCAAGTTTCACATAATTTCATTTTTGAGTCCTACAATTGATACCCTTTATTAATCGTTTTAACATCTAAGCATCAATATTATGACTGAAAAGGCGTACCAAAATTTATGATTCAAAAACAAAGATCTGTCCCACAACACACAGTGCTCAAAATTAACTTTTGAAATAATTTTATGGCGTCCCAAGACATAGAGTAGATTGAGTAAAATCTCGGGGTCAAGATGGAGGTCATAAACCTTCTCTAATCACAAAGTTCATTTAAGACCAAAAATATGCAAAGTGTTAAATTATTAAGGAAACAATACTGCTCCATTAGTCCATTAATGTTTTCTAGATTTGTTAAAATTAAAGAGTGGTGGAATTTGATAAAATGCTGTAGATCAGTTTCTTGTAACTTGAAGTGTTATTTATTGGACAATATTCTGTCCTATCCACCTGTACGAAATTATCCTCAGAAGTGTTAAAATCTGTTATGCCTGCTCTGTGAAGTTGGTGCTTACCTCAATAAAGTTGGAGAGAAGTGTACAGCTTAGTTCCTGCTCCAAAATTAGCCTGTTTGCCTGGTTGTTATAGCAACAGGAGATCAGTGTTGGGAAAAGAACAATTGTGAGGCAGGGGTCACTGAAGTACTGGAATGGGAGGGAACACAGTTGCTGTAGAACAGTTGGTGCCTGTCCTGACTGAATCACAACCTGAAAAATAAAATAAAGATAACCATAACTCTGCAATTCTCCTCTCAAAATATGAAAGTCTGGGCTGAATTCTTTCAACAAAAATCTTAACTGGAACTTCGAAGTGTCAAACATAATGTTAATACTTCAAATGATCATGAACACATTATCAAAATCAGACTGAATGTCTATAATTTGTCCAACAGCTTAATACTTTGAAAGGCCTAGTGGTTAGAGCGTCCGCCTCGGATGCAGGAGGTCATGGGTTCGATCCCCGGTCGAGTCATACCAAAGACTTACAAAAATGGTACTAACAGCTGCCTCGCTTGGCGCTCAGCATTAAGAGGTTAGTGTT
>JAECUM010065965.1:0-20621 GCA_016617855.1 Megalonaias nervosa | reverse complement strand
TCAATACGTTATTCTCGTTTTATTGCTCTTTGTAGTTACATGTTCTCCTGCTGTGGATGTATGCTATAGAAATGACTAGCCACCAAAATATTTACTTCATACGCTACAATGATCCTTTAGCATAAAAAACGATTCCAGTTCTATAAGCAGGGTTCAAACTAGGGTCCGAAAAGTGAGATAAGTGACTTCTCACTTCCCTTTCCAGATATTAAAGAGCAGTAGGAAAGTCAGAGGCAGAAGCAACAAAGATACTATAAATAAATTTCATCGTCATTCTCAAAAGTATCTTTATTGATTTAAGATATCAGCAAATCTAGTCTTGGTCATGGTCAGCATTAAAAAATATATTTTGCATGAACTACAGGAGAACACTTTGATCATAGAGAGGTCATCCCACGTATCATTTATACATTTTCTTTAATCGGATATAGATAATATGATTGCAGTGTTATGTATATTTAATTTAATTATTTGTTTGTTAGTTTAAAAATTTTTTTTATTCCATTACATGCTATTATAAGGTAACTTTGTTTACTGGATTTGACAGTTTCCAGAAAGTCAGTTTAGTTCTGTTTGATCTGTTATAATATAGAAACGCTTTATCTAGTTTCTGACCTTTATTCAGAAACAGTGGCAGTTCTAGTAAACAACTTTTTAAAAAAAAATATTATTCTTTCCCAGAGTAAGAACCGTTGTTTTAAGTTAAGGCCATACTGGGAATACGTGATGTTAGGCATGTAAAAAGCATCTATTTTGTTCTGGAAGGGTGACCATGTGACCCTTATCCTGGAATCTGTTTTGCTTCTTACATTAGTGTATCACTATTTTCTGGATAAAATTTGGGCATTCGGGCTCCAAACCATTGACACTTAAAGGTGTTTTGTTGTGACCAGTTTGAGTTGAAATTCTATTTTATGGAATATAAGTGATTCTTGTCCCTGGAAATATATAAGTGCTCGTAAAAAAATATTTGGACAGGGACATTCGCTGAAATTTATACGAAATTCAAAATTGGAATAATATTTCCTATGATTCAACATGGAAATGTTGAAACAACAGCACTTTGAAGGTTGCAACAGACGTCATCGCTTTCTATTTTGGATTTCATCGGGACTCGATCTCAGATTCATTTAGGACTTTTTAATAATAGGACTTCTATTTTTTAATTCTTGGATTAATTTTGGATTTGATTCGTAAAACCTTAAGTTCTTTTTCTCATTTTTACCTTGATTTTCTAGGGAAATAAATTAATTGTTAAATTTTACAAAGCTTGTTGTCTTCACTCTTTTCTTGTTACTTTTTTAAGAGCCTAGACACGTAACAGCAGTCACAGGGTTAACAATTTCTCAACACTATATAACTCTAAACTTTGATTTGTTTCCTCATCTTTCTTGATAAAATCTAGACTAATAACAGAAATTCGTATATTGTTCAGGATTACCTAAACTATTTTCAACCCATTTTACATACGTTACATTTGATTTATTCCAAAAATCTCCATGAGGGTACCTCTTGATCCATAAAGTTCATTTTCTGTGTTTCACATGTACCCGCAAAAGGGAGCTGCGTGAATCCTTGACCCCAACTTTACAGGAGACTTTGTATTGTTTCAATCCATCGCTTCATTTATGCGTTTCCTGCTGCATCTATCAAACCTTCTTTTCCACTATGTAACTGCGAAAATGTAATACAATCAATTGATTGGTACACTTTATACTAGAGATGTGTTGGGCAAACCATGTTTGGTATCCTGTCTATATGGTTAATGTCAAAGAATGGCATTTTTCAGTTTCCTGTCTTTCCATGTCCCTTACTTTATTTACATGTTGTGATTCTTTAGCTGTGTGAGATAAATTGATGAAACATTGTAGACGTATGACACATTATCAAAGAAAGTGTTTCATACTACATTCGGGGTCCAGTCTTCAAAGTCAAGGCCAGATATCAGTAGGTTTTTTTTATCTCCTGATTTGTGAAGCTCAGAGAAGAAATAGCATTTAATGCATTCATTAATGTATTCATTTGTTCAGGCGTTCATTTCATGTCTTCATTTGTTGATGTGTTCATTCATTCGTTTGTTCATTATGACCTCAAAATATTAGACCCTATTTAGTCTACACTCAGTAAAACTGATATGTGGATGCATCTTTACGAGAGTAACTCAGCCATACCAGAAATATGTCACTGTCATCTGACTTTCACACATGATTTACTTATATATTTTCAGCCATCCATTTTCTACACCTTAATTATCTTGATATACATTTCCGTCTTAAACAAGGGTAACAAACATTGGATTATAGCAATCAGCGATTTGTTTGTTACTGCCTTTGTGTCTTGAAAGCATTTATGTCAATGACTAATCAAACTTTGCTTTGATCATACATTGATAAAACTTAGTAGATGCATTCTAAAGAGTATTATATTGCAGTCATATGTTGTTGTTTTTTTTTTCTGCCTGGTGGCTTAGCAGTTAGAGTTAGAATCAATGTTAGCCAGGAAGTCATGGATATTAGTAAACATCTTGTTTTCTATTTTTTCTGTCCAAACAATTCTAAAGTTTCTGAGATAGACGAGTGATACTTATTAATTGTATGTATCATAATTCGAAGGCGTTTTATTTATCCCAATTTAGGTTGTATTTTCAATGTCAAAATCATTTATCAAATTTATTGACTTTTATCTTGAAGCTTTCAGTTGATAAGCCCATTCGATATATATGCAAATATGTTCTTGTGCCACTTTTATTTCAAACCAAAGTATACTTCATGTCTCTAAGGTGTGTATTTTGCTGGTTGACCGGGGACTTGCTATGATGTCCGATACCATTACAGTAAGAGTTGACTGTTATACTATGATATATATATATATATATATATATATATATATATATATATATATATATATATATATATATATATATATATATATATATATATATATATATATATATAATATCAAAGATCTCGATGTCGGTACCAGTGGTTTTACAGAAAATATGCATACACTTACACATAAAACATAGCAATGAATAAGAGCAAATTGATTGCGATTCACGTTGTTGTGAGTTCCATCAATTAATTAAATCTCTTAGTCATGCTAATATAATTTTGCACAGCTAAAATATTTGTGTGTTGTTTTCTGCAGTTAACATAGGGTTGCCAAATAATAATGTTTCAATCGTAAGAGCGAAATGGAGTGTTTATTGGATTTGATCTCTAAGATTTAAATTTTTGGAACAGTCTAGAAGAAATTAGTTTGCATTCTCAATTTCACCGCAGGAGCAATATTTATTATTAAATACATGAATCGTATATAATTCATAATTTAAGTTACTACAATTTGTTCTTGGCCTATCATGCCTGATTTGAGATATTCTATCACCAGCGTAGCAGTAATATGGAGTGGTTTCTTTATCGGGGTTTTAGTAGGCTTTACAATTATATATTGAAGGGTTGTTTCTCACTTCACACGGATAAGAAGCTTCATATTCGAATCGTCCAAGGTACAAATAAATTGGGGGTCGAAGATCGTTTGAAGATTGCATGGAGTAGGTCTCATGTTCTGTAAATAACGGTCGAATTAAGTCTTGAAGATGCGTGGGAGCTAGTCCGCAGTAAATTATTAATGATTGAAGCAGTTTATGCTTGTAGTGGCAAAGAGTTTAGGCTTTCCCAGCTAGCTGCATGGCATAATAGTGAATCATATGAACTTTTGGTTGCACCCGTTATTCTTTTCATCGCCTCAACATTTTTTCTAGGAGTTCTTTATCATGCATTATACAATTGTTCCAAATGTGATCGGCGTAGTCAAAAATTTGAATAATATACGATTTATACATTTAATCCACGGATAATCGGTCTAGTTTGAATTTGAGACTTTTGAAACAATTTAATTTCTCCCAGGCTTTGTCGGAAATTTACTTAATATGTGCGTGCCAGGTGGCATCACTGGCTAATATAATGCCCAGACGTTTGTGCTGATTACCCTCTTATAGGTTTGTTTTGGCCCTGCATAATATAGGATGGTGGTTCAGGTTCCGTTTTAGCGTTATAGCGTTTATTCAGTCTTGTCTGGATTAAATATAATTAGCTAGCGACTGGACCATTCGTGTATCTCTTGAATATCAGTGTTTAAGATCTGAGCAGCTGTGATCTGGTTATTAGCTATTATATATGTAATGCTGTAGTGTCAGCAAATAGTCTGATTGATGATTCTATATTATCCACAATATCATTAATGAAAGTTACAAATAATAGTGGTCCTAAAATGGACCCTGATGGACTCCAGCATTAATTCATGGAACATCTGAGGATTTAGAATTTATAATAACTCATAGTTTTCTTCACAGTAAAAAAAACGTTAAAACCAATACTTTTTAATTTTGAGTGCAAGCCTTTGTGCCAAACTCTGTCGAAAGCCTTGCTAATATCCAAGAAAATGGTCCTAATCTCCTCTCCTTGATCTTGCGTAGAACAAACTGTATTGTAAATTTCTTTAAACTGATGTGTTGTCGAATCAACCGGTGAAAAACCTGACTGATTATGTGAAATTATATCGTGTTGAACAATATAATTGTTAAAGTATTTATATACATGCTTCTCAAAAACTTTAGATATAGTACATAGTAAAGATATACGACGATAGTTTGACATAACGGTTGTAGAAACTTTCGTATGTACAGGCACTACGTTTACTAGTTTCTAGTGTGTGGAAACACTGACGTTTGCAGGGAAATATTGAATAAGCGGCATAGCTAATATTTAATTGACTGCAATTTCTGTAGCAATGTATGGTGCTGTAAGTTAGGGCCACATGCTATCGATGGATTTAAACCTACTATGACAGTATAATGATTATCCTAGTTTACTTCAATTTCATCAATTGGAGGATATGATAAATCTAGTATAATTTTATGTAAATTTTCGGTTTGTATAGTTGACTGCTCACAAAAGAAATCGTTGAAACCTTTTGCCTTTTCACTTATAACCTTTACAATAAGATATTCGCATAATTTCTTCTTTGACTTTGCTGGAATTTCTCTAATTAATTTCCAACAGTCATTTGGGTTTCCTAATCTCGTTAATAACCATCTTCCTCTTTTGCCTATACAGAAACCATTGCCTGGGATTTTGTCTACGTTTCGCTTGATCGTACAGTCATTTTCTCGGCCTTCTTAGTTTCCTAATTTCAATATGAACCCAAGGTGGATCATGTTTGCAAATAATAACTTTTTTGTGGAATTGATTTCTTTCCTGCATCATGTATGATATATACATATATATAATATTCTCAGAACCGACATTGATATTATTTCATTTATTACACAGTCCCAAGCGAAAGACACGAGTATTGAATTCAAAAGAATATAATTCCCTTGATCATATAACCAGATTACTCTTTCATAACAAGGTCATTTTGAGATGGTGAATTTAAAGGTAGCATGTATAGGACAGTAGTAATGGGCGCCTTCAGTGTGAAACGGGCCCAAAACATCGATAGAGTACAACAAAATCAGGGTTTGATACCAAACTAACATCAATCATGGTCTCTGAATGCTCTGTTAAATCTGTTGGCTTGATTATTTGCTGGTGAAGATTACTTGACCGGCACAATTTCCAAATTTTGTTACTTGGAAGAGGGAAGTTTTCGTTTAAATCTCTCATTCAAATTATATAGTCAGGGTTAATGGATTCGACTCTATACTTAACTCTAGACGCTCCCAAACAGATACATCGCAACTGGGCGATCTATATATTCCTGCGATTAATAATGTCTTCCCTTATTTATATAATGGAAGAAATTATATATATATATATATATATATATATATATATATATATATATATATATATATATATATATAAAGAATACAAATCATATGGCGAATAATAGTCCTTTCACGTACACTGGATCCAGCAAGGGATTACGTGTGTCAGGGATTGATTAAGATAAATGCAATAAACTGACAACGAACAGTGCAAAACTAGTATCTAACTACTAGCCTGAGAGCTTTCGACTCTTAATGGGTCTTTTTGAAAGGCAAATACAAAACATAGACAAGACAAACAAATAAAACACAAAAACCGTTGTGTTTGAAAAACTCTACATGGCTGGTTCTACAGGAATTAAACCTTTAAATTTATTATGTTTTAACTAGTTTATTTCAACTTGTTGCAGATACTGGAAAATATTTTTATTGACCTAGAAATCGATGAGCCATAACGACATCTGTTGTTTTATGTAAATTTATGTAAGCACAAATTCTATCCCGGACATTTCATTGTTATAGTAGTAATTATAAGCTATTAAGCAAATTTAGATAACCACACAAAAGAAAACATGCCGGCTGCAAAAGATAATTTCATTTGTACATGGCTGTCTTTTTCTAGTCTTCTTGGTTTAAACCGCTTGGTTTCAATGTTCTAAGGCGGCGTATCCAGTAAGATTCCTTTTCTTTCCTGGTTTTGGAACTCCAGTTGGAGTTGTGAGTAATTGCAATAAGTGTTATATCACTGAAAGTGTGGCCAGGGGAGGAGACGTGTTCTGCGACTGGGCTTCTGTACAGCGTTTCTGTCATCCAATCAGATCTATGAAGGTTGATCCTTCTGTGTAGCTTTTCAGTTTCTCCGACATACTGAAGACTACAGATCTTACATGTGATAAGATAAACCCAATCGGAGTCAACCGATTACAGACGAAGAAATAAATGCCTTGTATAGCAAAAAACTAATGGGGATGGAAACACCGGAAGCCATTGTTAACACATTGTGGTTTAACAACTCTGGGCATTTTGGTTTGAGGGGAGTGACTGAACATTGCAATCTGAAATGGGGGGGATGTTACACTAAAGAAAGATGTGAATGGCCTGGAGTATCTTGAACTCAATGAAAGACTGACAAAAACAAGAACAGGAGACAATGTCAAGGACATCGGGGATATTAATCCTAAGACGTATGAAAACAAAAACAACAAAGAGAGAGAGAGAGAGATCCACTTGCTATCTACAAACGGTATGCAGAGCTAAGACCAGCAGACTTTTGTCAACCTGAAGATCCTTTCTATATTGCGCCCAACAGTATGCCAATTTCAGTGACAAACCCAAAATGGTTTAAGAAACAAGTCGTTGGAATTTACAAACTTGGATGCATCATGAAAACAATGAAAGAAAAAGCAAATATTACATAAAGAAAGAAATTAACAAACACAAGCAGCCGAAAGTACCTAATTTAGAAGTTAAGAAACAAAAACATTCCCCCAACTGATATCATGCAAATTTCAGGCCCAAAAAATGCACAGTCTATAAACAGCTACTCAAACATTAGTGACAAACAACAACAGACTTACTCCAATTACCTGAGCAACACCGGCCACCCAAGTTATGATGCCGCCAACCCCCACCCCCACAAGAAAGAAATTTCAAACTGCACAGCAACAGACTGTAGTACATCAAGTTCCCAAACGTCTACTATTCAACAGAATCAGATTATCAGCAACCCATTCTACGGATCAAACATCACCATACAAAGTATGTCTGTTATGAACCTCCTGCAAAACGTGAACGAGATCCCTAACTGGGTCAATTCTTGCAACAGGCGACTTCTCAAACAGGGCCCACATACCGGAAACGTATGGGAATTATTGAAAGTGACGCTGATAGTCAATAGGAATAGCGAAATATGGACATAAGCGATACAAATGACATGTAGTTAGGGTTAAAATTTTTTATTACCTCCTGTTCCTTCATTATTTTGATGTTTCTGGCTCGAATCGTAGTATCGCTATAGATGCAAATGGCCGCCCTGTTACTGTTCATGACAACGAACGCTGCAAATTCAATGTTGGCATGCACATTATTAAAAGAAAATTGAATGTTAACTATCATCCTTGTGTTTTCATTTCATTTAATATTATTAAAGGAAACATACAGCAATTAGCATGAATTAGGTGTACACGAAATTAAGAATCACTATAGATCTTTTTCAGCGTACATATATGCGAGGGGTTGTGAAGAGTTCACTCCCCTACAGTGCATTGTTTATCTCCCATATAAAATGAAAGTTTGTATGTGGTATAAATAAAATATATTTATAGTATGTACGCTGTATCAATGATATGCCACTCGCTGTATACATTTTTCATTAAAAGGAAACTCGGCAAGCCTCGTTTCCTTTTAATGAAAAATGTATACATCTCGTGGTATATCATTGATACAGCGTACATACTATATATATATATATATATATATATATATATATATATATATATATATATATATATATATAACATATATATATATATATATATAAAATTCAAATTAGTCTGTTTAAGCCATGTCTCTGTGAATATCAATACATCAAACTCCTTCACGTTTGCATTTATCAAATCAATTTTAGGTTTAAGTCTTTGAACATCAAGGTGCATAATCTTAAGATAATTTCTCAAGGTTTCCGGACCAGGATTTGGTTCTATTCTTGATATCAATAAGATGGTTAATAAATACATTATAAGACGCTTAACTAATACATTAATAAACATATCGAGAACCATAAAATTGTTAAATTAAAGCTTGCAACTAAATGTTGTAAATATGTGTCAAGTTGCATCAAGTCATACGAAAATAATAAACTATACATAACAGTTGAACTTACATTGTACCGATTGCATACAATTATTCTAGCATATAAGAACCAACTGATTCCCATAGTGCCCCATTTACAAATATGTAAGAACACTATTAATGTAAATCATTAGGACGACCGCGTAGGTGATCGCGTGTTACGCAGTGGAACAATCCTATGGCTTGTTTATACTGCATAATTGAGAGTGACATTAAATTATATCTTAATTAGGCGAAAATAAAAAAAAAAAAACATTTGCCACGGCTGTTCATTGAACCTACATGTGCAGTCTTCACGTGTGAGTGCAAGTGATAGTAAACCGATCGGTATAAACACATATAAACATGCTTGGAATCACAACAGGTTTTTACGAAAATATTTGGACTCGGTTCAAATATAAACTTAACTAAGTGGGCTGCAAAGGTAAAGCGTATTGAGACGGTGTCTTTGAAAAACACTTTAAACACCATAAATAAATAAATGAGTGGTAACAAGAGGCAATAAATATTTAATTGGTTAAGCCTTCTTGGGCAATATTTTGTCATGGGATACAATCATTATAACTGATAAATAAAACTTAAGTCTATAACAGATATGGCTATTCAAATAAATGAAATATGTTACAAACATTTTAATACATTTACCTTCTGTGTTTTAGCAAGTCTGGATATATTTACGACATATAAGTATTACACAGAAAGTATTTAAGATAACATTGACGATTGTTCAATAATGAAGCAGCGGGTGATTTATGTGATTCAGAGAGTTGCGTCAGTGAGCATACTGTTGATAGATTACGTGCTGATACGGTCTTTACGGCTAAAGTTAACCATCAATACTTGTATTGCTGCCCACGGTGTGACTCTAGTAACCATTCTGTCCTTTTTGATGGAGATCACCCCATCCCATAACCAGGTATCTTTGATTTTTCCATCTTTTCTTCAGAATTCTTGCTTGTTGGGCGATCTTAGCTCTTCTTTGTGTCAAGTCCTCAATCAAATACATCTTAGATGACAGTTTGAGGTTTTGTAAGTTAGACCATGCTTTCGTCATGTCCAGGTACTTATGGTAGTTCAAAACCTTAACCAAAATTGGTCTATTTGTTTGACTGGATGGTCCTTCTCGATGACTCATGCTTATAACATTTATTATCAGTTTTACCACGACATTCCTTGCACGTTTAAGTACAATTAAGTCGGTATATTCTCTTTTATCTGATCTTTTCGTTTTGCTCTTGTTTGCATGATATTCTTTGTTATCTTGACAGTCTTCATATACTTCACTTAATGGGTCAGGTTTGGGATTTGATTAGACTCGGGCACACCATATATGCGAATACTCTGTCATTGTGAGTATTCATGTAGGTCATCAATGTGATTCTCGAACGACTCGATCGTTTCATTTTGTTTCACGCTCTGGTTGAACTTTAGCAAATTAAGTTTTAAACTCTGAATTTCACTTCACGTATTTTATCCACAACAATCCGCCCCACAGCTATAGCAATAGATGTAGTAATTTCTGGTGTAGGAAGGTCTGATAACAATTTAGTAATAAAATTATCAACATAAAGTTCCTGTAAAGCCATGCTGGACGCCGTTTGGGGGTAATACGGTCAGTGGCAGATTTAAGTAAACCGGAGTCTGAAGTTAGCTCAGCAGAAATTTTACTTGCCTTATTTGCTTGGTCTTGCACGAGGTCGTCCGAACTACGCGTCCTTTTAGGGTCATTTTTACTTTCTGGCATTAATGTATAAATGTCTTAATAGAGTAACGTCCTTTCACGCCTGCACGCAACAACAATGTAAACATGGCACCTTAATCTACTTCAGTCCTTTTATAATGAAGTTTGTTCACTCAATAAACACTGCAAAGGTATTCGTCAGATAGGTTTAGATGATTATTTTTAAAAACATCCAACTTGATTATGCTTGAAAATGCACTTTATCCCAGAGGTCACACCTAAGCACCAGTTATACTAACCGTCATATTGATATTTGATAATTTCTTCTTGTTCATATTCCAGCCACCCGTTGTTTAACTTGTGTGGCATCATGCACCAGTTGAACGCGTAATATATGTCAATATATCAGTAATTTTTTGTAGACCACTCGAAATGACTGAACCACATGTTTGCCAAGACTATAAAAGCAATCCCTAATTGCACTGGGTGCTATTAATATTTGGCTTCATATTTTCACCGCTTTAAGCAGATATCACTGGTAGAACTTTGTTAACTTCTCCAAATTCGAGTTGTACAAAATGTTGGCTACAAAAGTTGTAACACCATATTATTTCCTGCTCATCTCGAATTGTTCTTATTAATTGTAAGGTCGTCGTGAATATTGTCACTGTGTTGACTTCGGTTCTTGAAGTAAAGCTCACTCATTTGACTTTCAATCTATTATATATATGCAGCTTTAAGTTTTTAAATGTTAATTATGGCCAGTTTCGAGAAAAGACCATAATAAAATAAGAAAAGCACACTAATAGCTGGTTAAAAGCTCAATTAATTATACAAATTCTCGTTAAATGCAAAATGAATTGCTAACAAGCAAGATATCTCTTTACTTATTTTGAATAAAGAGTGGAATCAAAATGTTATTTATAAACCTATTTTAAAGTAATGCACACTTTTGGGTTGACGTGCTAATTGTTTATCTAACGCTGTTTCATTCACATTTTTGAGCCCTTGCATTACAGGATGCTATCCCAGCTAAGGTGGCTTAATTAAACAGAAGCCTTTTCATAACAAATCCCATGACATGTTTGAATTCTGATTTAAATAATTTGACTTCTAATCTATATGCTACTGGGGTGAGGATGTGATCAGATTTAGCTTTAAAACATTGCACTTGATGCGATATTTCCAAAGAAACCCCGAATATATTATTAATTATATTTTTGAATCAAGACCATTACATCTTGTAACATTTAAATGCATTTTCCCTAGTCGGGAAACTTTTTATGACGTTAAGCAGATACCCCAGATGGGACTTCATTGCATATACTCCGAACTTTAAGTGTATTGATGAGGTTTTGGCCTCAATGGTGGTAAATGTCTATAATGTCCTGCCTATATTCATCATTCAAATGTATTCTAATGTCGCAAATATTTTCACTGTATTCACTTTGATTATTGTAGTAATTATCACTCACTCGCCTTTCAGTCTATTACATTTACAAAGATTTAAGTTCGTGTATGTTAATTATGGCCAAATTGGACAAAAAATAATAAGAAAGAAAGAAAAGCACACTAAAAACAGTCCATATTATAAGGTCAAATTTCGTTTTTAATTTACACAAATAACAAAAATACATTTGCATTCAGAAGTTAATTTTTTAAACATCTTTACAATAAATAACATCGAAACTCAACACTTTCCTGACTGGATATTGTTAACAACCTAACGGCAGACTTCAAAGTAAAAACGTCACTCCTTGGCTGGTGCTTTTTTATGATAGATTCAAGAAAAAAATGATCAAGACTGTTACCTTTTTCACAAACATTACTTCGTTTATTGCATGAACAGCCATTGATTGAGATAAGACTTGGCTACTGTATTGATGAATTTGGCGCATTAAAATATTATCATACTCTCAAATAATCAGTCATATTCTAAGCCTACGGATGAAGGAATTTGTATACTGCAAAGTTTAGCTGCTCATCAAGGCCATGAGGCCTTTCTTCTAACTTTAGTTAAAAGATAAGTCTCTAACTCGGAAAATAGAAAATAATTATAGTTAGTTTTTAATATAACGCAGGAGACCAGTTTTAAAAATATGAGAACTTAACCTTAAAATCCGTTTCTCAGTCTAAATATGGTGGGTATTTTACGCACTAACGTCTTTGTAGTTTTAAGGTGAATGATTTTGTTATATTTTCGTTCAATAGTTAATGTACAATTTGAAACATCAAAGCATGACACTGAACAGTAGCTTGTAAATGTACGAACTGGCCTGACTGATTGTTGTTGACTGGATGCAGGAAGCTACAGTAACAGGCGTAGCAGCTGACTTCAAAGTAAGAATGTCACAATCCTTAAGCCAGTACCTGGTGACGTATGTAGATCTGTGAATAAGGTGAAGACAGAAATTAGCTTTTTATTCTATATTGAAATTCACTTTGTTCTTGACATGAATGGTCACTGATAGAGTACAACCGCCAATACAATGTATACAATTCCGTACCTTAAAAGAGTTCCATTGTTTTTGTAATCCCTTTTCAAGTTTTATATGTATTACAGCTTTCATTAATTTACCGCTTCATGTTGACAGTATTTTAATGAACACTGTAGCTAAGCAATTTTTGTGATGTACACTACATTATGGACAGGGTGGGAAGATATCCATGAAATTTAAAGCCATATTTTTTCTACATTATGCCCCCGCGTCTTTATGTATCCACAGTTAGGACACTGATAAATATAACAAAATATATTACCACTATAGAGTATGGGTAAAGGCGTGAAAATGACATCGGCCATTGTCGGGTTTACACTGTCTGGCTTTCTCCCATCTGTTTGTTTTGTGTGTCAACTCAAGGATAAATGACAATAGAGTCACCGAGAGGTGCCATAACACCCACTACACCTGCAATAAAATCCATGATGACTTACACTAGATTGGGTGGATTTTCAATAGACTGGATGGACAATCCATGAGACTGAGTGGATTTCCACTGCTCATAGTTGGCACTTAATCCCCTGCCTTTTTTATATGTCCATTGTGTTTAGTCTGCCGTTCGTAAAACACGATGCGTATACTGTATAATTATGAAAATATTTATGTACACATTTTCTAGTACCTAGGACAAAATACAAAGGAGTGATACCTGGCAAAAAAGTGAAACATTTCTTCTACATCCTTTTGTATGTACTGGGAACACTTTTGATTATTTCCAAGCGCATGTAAATCTTGAAAGATTTTGAGAAATGTCAAAAATGGTACACAGTGGATAATTAATTGATCAGACCACTCCGATGGTCTAGTGGTTAGAGCGTCCGCCTCGGATGCGGGAGGTTGTGGGTTCGATCCCCGGCCAAGTCATACCAAAGACTTACACAAATGGTACTAACAGCTGTCTCGCTTGGCTCCCAGTATTAAGAGATTAGTGTTAGGACTGGTCGGCCTGGTGTCAGGATGATGTGACTGGGTGGGACATCATGCTACATATCTGCAGCATGATGCCCCAGTGCTAGACATCACTATAAACTGCCACACTGCAGACATCGTAATGATACGACTGAAAAATTTTTAAAGCTACGTTAAAAATCTAACACACACACACACACACACACACACACACACACATTAATTGATCATGTAATTCTTTTTAAATAGCCTGGGATACACTAAATCTGTGCAACACCCCTTGGATTGATTTAAACCGAAGTGTTATGTCTGAAAATCCTGATATCGGTCTACAAACTTAAAAAGCATAGCAGTCATGTGATACATTTAAATTTGAGGTTTTTATCCTTGCACTTAATGCATGCAATGTGACGTTTCATTTAAATAGAACTACTGAAAACATTTTCTTACTTTGAACCACAGCTTGGTTATTGATATTGTCAGGATTCACTGTATATAGTAGATGTGCAGTTTTCCGGACTAGTATGTAAGTGCTTCCATCTAGATCGGGGTCATTGGTCTCTGTTGGTAGTTTGCCAATGTTGCGAAAATCCAAACATGTTCCTATCGGAGCAAGAAACACAAACACTCCACTCACTGCTCTGAAATTGAACACATACAGCATACACAGAAAAAACAAAATCGGAGCAATAAATTTGATGACATTACATATTTCAAAAGCCATCATACTGTATTTAGAAGCTGCTGGAGCGTATCCAAAGACCATAGAGCTGATCTGAATGTTGCGGATATCTACGTTGAGAACACCATATCAGACTGGTACTTCTTTGTTGTTCATGCTTTACAAGAGAGAACAGAATTAATGTAACGTCATCTTTTTCATGGGTGCCAATTTTTGTTAGTCAAACCATGAATTTAAAGACCCAATGAAAAAAAAGAGTAAATCATGAGGCGAAGATTATCGTTTTCTTACAGATACATCACAAATTTATTTTAACCATTTGTGAAGAAAAAATTCTAAAATAATTATAAGCACTATACATTGTTCCGATACATATGTAAGTGTACAGTATCCAGCAACTAACTGTTCCATTCACCACCTAAATCAGAGATCAGTAAAGATATAGAGAGAAAAAGAGTGTAAAGCATTAAGTATTATTATTATTGAAAACAAAATAGATGAATAATAAAATTATCCAAGCCTGGGATAACTAGGTCCAATGTCTCAGATACTTTTCACAAGTGCAACTAGCGATCTGACATGAATCAGCTGAAGTTGTCATGTGACGGAGTTACGGGCAGCAAGATATAGTTCATACATCAATAATTACTGTGATTATTTACAGGTGAAACCTCACTTGAAAACCATGCAGCACACAGTTAACTCAGCTCCTATACTGAGTCACATGTGCAATACACATTAATCTGTTGAGAATAACATACCACAATGTACAATGATAGTCACTAATATGGAAAGTTATTTTTCCCACTTCCATTTGTCTTGATTACAAATGACCTTTTCAATAGAGTATAGGTCTAGCACGATGAATTTGCGATCATAAAAGCAAATAATTAACTCATGATAGTAAAACATATAAAGTTGGCTACAGTGATCTTCTTTGGATTTAGTGGCCAGTTGCCTGACTAGGATATAAACAAGACCCCAAAAAAATAAACCTCAAACACAAAATTTGAGCAAAGTCACTGAACATGAAATATAAGTCACAGAGACTACTTTTGGCTAAAAGGATACAGAGCTTATTAAAACGCAACCACTCAGCGAGTTTCGTGATTCTTGTTTGGACAGTATGATCATGAGCTAAATTCAAAAGCTTCACTAAAACCAATAAAAGAAATATAGGTCACGATGAGCCAATTTTATTGTAAGAGTGAAGTTTTAACAAAGATACATTTCATCATCGATTTCACAATTACAGTTGTACTGTTTAGAAAATTGTCATTATGGCTGGGTTTTTTTTGCAAGTCTTGTTCTTGAAATTGCATCGCTAGTTGAGGTGTGTACCATTGCAAAAATTTCTTCCATTAAATTGCTGCTGTTGCTGTTAAACGGTTTGATGCCATTTATCAGCACAAGATAGGCTATACATGCCGGCCAGTATAAATCGTGGAGGAAGAACCCGGGATCACCGCTGAAAGAACCACGGCCCACGAGAAGCTACTGGTAAGTTTTCTTGCTGCCCGTAACTCCGTCACATTGGCCGAACCCGAGACTCGAACCCACGCAGACAGAGGTGAGATGGCAATGATCCGTAACGGTGAGCGCTTTAGACCACTCAGCCACTCGGGGCCCCTCCAATAAATTGTAACCTTCTTCAGTTCTTCAGCCCAAAATTGCATTTCAGCGTTTGAACAAATTGACTCCACCAAGCACTGGTACATTGGTTTTGTTGTTTTGTTTTGTTTAGTGTTTTTTATTTTTGTTTTTGTTTTCTTTCTTCAGTAAAATCCCAGAATATCAATTTCGCACATTCCTAATCCACGTGATTATCGTGTACATTGTCTTTGATAGCGCTTTTACTGCGTACCCTTTCCAGCTAGTAGGTCTCTTAAGAGAAACACGTATAAGATTTGCGAAGATCTCCTGACGAACATTTACATTAAAGTAGTGAACGTATGTTTGCAACTGCGCCTTGTATTCGGGTGTTAAGCGTGCTATCATAGAATCTGCTTCTCTAACGTCTTCATCAAATACACTGGAGTCTTTTGCAAGTACACAAACGGTGTCTCCAATATCTTTAACTTCTTCTTTAACTCTCTCAATTGTCTGTGGAAAGTGTGTACTAGTCTTTTTAGTTTCTTGGATTGCTTTTTTAATATCCGTGGCTGTTTTACGAATTGGACACGGTTTCTCCTTTGTTCCGCTAATGCAGTTGTAGTCTTTTTAATATCCTGCGCAATTTCCTTTGTGAGTTTAATAAGCGGAGCAAATGTTTGCTCAAAAACCCACTGTGAGGTCTTCTCGTGCAGTTTGTCGCGACTGTAACATATCTTTGACTCTTTTGCGGCTTAACGTTATGAAACAGTTCCTGGCGTTTCATGAGCGACTTTACATCGTCGCTTTCTATACTCTTCTATAACATAACGGGCAGACATATTATATGATTCTAATAATTGTTAAATTGACGTATCCAACCCGCACTATACTTACCCTTTTGGAACTAGCAGTTCCAGTCAAATCAATGGTGAAAAAACTACACAGATCCTTTGTAGTCATGTGTCACGAATCTCAATCCACGAATAGTCGGCGGTATACCGGGATTGGCTTGGTTCTCAAGAATCGCATTGTCGGATCGTACAAGATTGTTGTCACTTGCATCCGAATCGGCAACTGAAGGTGCTTTATGGATAGTGGAAAGAAATTAAAGGTGAAGGACAAAATCGTCTTAGCTTTGCCACTCAACCCTTTTTAAAATCTTTTTAAACATCATAACATGGCTGATCATCAGCCGACGGCGCAATCACTTTCAACCGGTCCCAATTTAGCGATCGTAAAATCATATTCAACAACAATGGAGCTTTTCTTGATCCAGCTGGAATAATGATCAGCGTACAAACTGAGTTTGGAAATATATCGCAGTGGTTGGACGGCTTAGGTGCTACATGTTCAGACAGGTCACTGACGGACAATTCGTTGAGTTTTCTCAACGCGGAGTTTTTCAAATCTTAAACATCTTCAGCTCGTTTCCGTTCTCGTGATGTCATTGGACAATACACTATATAGTACAATCATGTCTTTATATTGTGTACGATGTCGCGCAAATAAAGTACTGCAAATCCAACTCGAGTTCAAATACGTAATGAACAAGTAGCGATTACTGGAACGTGTGTTTGATGTGGACCAAATAAGTTCACGTTTATTACAACAAAGTCGATAGTGATATCACTGCTGTGTTAACGACGCTACTGGGAACATCATGGAGTAAATATCCTGGTGAAAACATATACCAGGTTACAATTACTTTGGGCCTGGTACACCAACAAACAACCAAAGCCAGTGAAGCACCTGTAGATCCTGTTGATGCTGCGTGTTACCAACATGACCTTGCTAATAAGGCATCAAATTATATAAACTTGCTGGAGTGGATCTCAGCGATTGCGCTAACCGGTTCTGGATAACGAATTGCAAGATGGATCATCAAAGGATTTATGAAAGCCAATATTGCATTATGATGCAGACAAAAGTCTAATCATTAAAAGTAAATTATATTAATGCAAACAAACAATGGACATAAACGCCTGACATTATCAAGAATATACTGCAGTCCGAGTGGGTATTGGAGAGGTGAAGATGCCGCGGAAAATTTAGCGAGTGCGGCAAATGTTACTCATGCTGCTGCTCGAACATGGTACGCCAAACAAGCGCTGTGACAAATTTACTTACCAATACCAGAAACACCTTATCTTGTCCATCAGGTTGATCTCATATGTCTTCTATATGATCATCTACGTAATAGACAGGGTCGATTTTAAACATACAAATATGTGCTAACCATTGTCGTTGTTGCAAAGCAGACTCAAAGAAGGTGAATTGTTTGCGTCCAAAGTTTCTGCAAGTGTCTCATAGTCACTCAAATGCATTTACACACCCAGACCACGAACATAGCAATGATTATTACAAGTGGATCCTGGTAAAGAATTTCTCGGATCTGTTGCTGCGCCATAGTCAAAACACCGTGTGCGAGTTCGTGTTCGACATGTCAACATTCATCGTGACCAAGCTGTTGTTAAACATTTTAATCTCACACTTGCAGAAAGGTTATTCGGACATCCGTACCCGCAGGAATTGCTAATCTCACGAATGGGTAGCACGTCTTCCATTAGTCATAGCAGCATTGCATAATGAAATTACACTACGATCGGATAAACAACCAGCTGATGCAATACAACAAAAGACTTACATTTACTCAGAAACTGATTTCACAGCCTGAACTGTTACAACCACTTGGAATCTAGTTTAAGTTTGTTCGGTATCTGTATGCACCTGGAGCGTTAGAAGGTGGACAAAATCGTGCAACTGACCCAGTATTGTTCGTCGAGGTATTTACGATTTTGAAAGGACTGATACTCCAAGACGACAAACCAGTTACCGTTCGGGACCGTAACCGGGTGGACCAAAGCCAAGAATCAAGCATTCGTGCGGGAGGAATATATGTGTTGATGCACTAGTGCATTACATTAACCAGTGTCAGTCGTAACTTGATTAACAATAGCATGTTGGCCAAACGCGTAAGTGGTAATATCATCGGGAATATCCATCACTTGTTATCAAGTGGTGACAAAATCACGATGTTTCTGACACCGTATCATGTTTGCCGTGTATGCAAATTCAAGTCGGTCTAGAACAGGGGTCTCAAACTCAAACCGTCCTGAGGGCCTCATGAGGGCATTTTTAATGGCCCAAGGGCAGCACCACATTTATAATCTCTCATGACTCCATGTGACGCCAATCATTTTGCGGGCCACAGGATATGGCAGGCCGCGTGTTTAAGACCCCTGGCCTAGAAGACATTCCAAGTACATATTGTATTTGAGATATATAACCCTTGGAACACCGTTGGACTTTTTAATATTTTTGAGTCCTACAATAATCGAGCATATTTTAGGTTGCAGTCCCACATGCTCTTCGATTGGATTATCCGAGCATTCATCTTCTAACTTAACCTTTTTATTGGTAATAATAAAAACGGATGTTCTTTCCGATAATCACTGGTATCAAAATCGTTTACTAAACTAGGTTCAGGTATGTCCTCGGACACATCATTGGTTATCATGTGCAACATCAGTGAGTCAGTGTCATTGTACAGAATCTTGACCCTATCCTTTAAAACTATTTGATCTTTTCATAGTAGAACTCGTACATGAGCAGCTTCACAAGTCCAACACTGACAAAACAACATAGATTGGTTTTTTGAGCTAAAATATTCCGAGATTCAACTGCCGGGTCAGCGATGAGCCTTCGAATTCATCTACGTCGATTCTTTATGGTTTTTCCAAACGCGTGACTGTTCATTAGCTTGAAAAGTTTTTCTCAAAGTCATTTGTGGCCCGAATTCTCAGATCCGTATTCATTTTGATATAAGGAGCCATCCAAGCGTGCTGCGAAATTCACTCGATGAATCTTGGTTACACGCATACCCAATCTAGTACCAGAAGATAATCGTTGTGCACATCATGTAAATGTTCAGGGTATTCTATATCAATTTCAATGAATATCCGTGTTCACTTTTTATGTTGTAATCGTTTATGTGTATATTCACGTCAATGATTGTGTTTTCAATCCAATGAAACCCACCAACCAGCAACTGTTGCCCTGCCCCCCCCCCCAAATGTAGAGGTTATTGGCATCTAGGTACGTGATGCAGCTATTAGACGCAGCGGGGTCATACCCGTCCACGTTCGTACTGTTTGAAATGAGCACATCTGTGACTGGCCATAGAAATCACGTCAGCAAGTGCGCAGTCGATAAACAGATATTGGTCAATGCCGGTTATACCTGGTGATGAGAAGCAATGTGAAGGATCAAGCTTGTACACATGGATGGCAGTGTCACTAAATTTCGTAAACACAATAGCGAGCAGGAATACAGCAGTGCGCAGATACAGATCGTAATTGTCACCCATGTTTTCGAATGCGGACCAAACTTTTCGTGCTCGTAGTCGTTGGAAGAATTACCTTCCCGTGACAGCGATGAATAAAAGCTTTAGTTGGTGGTAAGTGAGCTTCATCAAATTTGCCCCAGTCATTCATGTACGCGTATGAATACAAACCTTTGCTCGTAAGAATGTCCATATTGTTTGAAGAATACCTGTGAGTGATTGCGAAGTTCTCCGCCGTTATATTGCCCACTAACTTGTCCAAGGACAAATTCAGAAACTGTGACAAATCAATG
>JAECUM010065962.1:0-20566 GCA_016617855.1 Megalonaias nervosa | reverse complement strand
GGTCAATTAAAGAAGTTTTCATTATTAAGGCAAAAACTTCTTTTTTCAGCCTTCGTAGGAACCCTTAATTTTCAAAAATAAGGTCTCTACAAAGTTGTAGGGTTCACCCTCTCTGCTGCTGTACAAGAAAAATTCAAAACCATATTCCATGCGGAGTAGCGTATAAAATAGATTGTTGCGTTGATCCTGGTTTATCAAAGCCAAATAAATTATATCGTGGTAAAGATCCAGCTGTTTGGCTTCTCAAGCAGTTGATTAGTGAAGTTGATGATATATTTAAATGTTTAAGAAGAATCGTTCCAATGATAAAACTGATATCTCAAGAAGAATCAGATCACGAAAAAGCGGAATTTTGTCACATCTGCGAAAAATCCTTTGACATAGAACCTGGTAATAAAAAAGTACGTGATCATTGTCATTTGACCGGGCAATATCGTGGAGCGGTTCATGATAAGTGTAATCTACAATTTCATGCTCCAGATTTTATTCCAGTTGTTCTTCACAATTTCCGAGGATATGACAGTCACATTATCTAGAAGCTTTTGGTGATCCTGAAATAACGTCTCGTTTAAAACTCGATAATATAATCAAGTGTATCCCAAACAATTTTGAAAAGTATATGTCAGTTACTTTAGGTAAGTTGAGTTTCATCGACAGCCTACAGTTTATGGCAGCATCATTAGATGAGCTGGTAAAAGGTTGTAGCGAGTTTTATAACCTACAAGATTGTTTTAGTACTCAAGCAAACTTGTTTAACAAGAAAAGGAGTATTTCCATACCAGTACCTCAATGACTGGAGTAAATTTGATGAAACTTTTTTACCTGACAAAAATAAATTTTATTCACAGCTAACAAAAATGAAAATATAACCGATTGCGAGTACAAATATGCACAAGATATTTGGAAAGAATTCGATTGCAAAACATTTGGCGATTATCATGAATTATATTTGAAAACGGATATGCTATTGCTTGCGGATGTGTTCTAAAGTTTTCGTCGAGTAATCTATGACAATTATGGATCTAGATCTCTGTTGGTATTACTCTGCTCCTGGGTTATCTTGGGATGCTTTGTTAAAGTTTAGTAAAATCGAGCTAGAATTACTAACAGATGTTGACATGTTTAACTTTATCGAAATATGTATCCGTGGCGGTACTAGCTGATAAGAAAAAAGTATTCGGAAACAAACAAGAAATATATGAAAGAGCACAATCCCGAGCTTCTATACAAGTACATAATTTATCTAGATGAGATTAATTTATATAGTTATGCAATGTCAGAACCAATGCCGTTTGGTGGATTTCGTTGGATTACACCTGACTAAGTTCTGACGGAAACAGAAAAAATAGATACCATACGATGTTTCGTATTTTGTTGCAGTTGATCTTGTTTAAAGAGTCACCTTGGATGAGCGGTTATATAAGCTCAAACACGTCAAGAAGAGCTGTAGCTAAAACCAATTTCGAAAAAAAACTTCTTTAAGCTTATGAACAATTCCATCTTTGGTAAGACAACGGAAAATATTAGAAAGCGAGTAAGCATCGAGCTAGTTAATGATATCAACCACCGAAACAAACTTGTATCAGATGATAATTTTGTCAGTATGAAATATTTTAATGAGAACCTTGTCGCGATACAACGGCGAAAAACAAATCTAAAACTAAATAAACCGATTTATGTTAGAGCTTCTGTACTTGATTTGTCGAAGTGGCTCATGTACGATTTTCATTATAATTTTGTTAAGAAGCAGTGGCCGTCAAGTAAACTATTGTTTACCGATACTGATTCGCTTGTTTATGAAATAGAGACCGAGGACGTCTATCAAGATATCTTTGATAACCTGCATCTGTTTGATCTTTCCGATTATCCTTGCGATCGTAAATTTCATGATGATACAAAGAAAAGGTTATTGGTAAATTTAAGGATGAAAAGAATTCGTTCATCATCAAATATTTTATTGGGTTGCGTAGTAAAATGTACGCCGTGTTGCTGGACAATAATGAAGTAACAAAAAGAGAAAAAGGTTTGCCTCATGGTTTTGTTGAAAAATTTATTGGATTTGATGATTACAAGTACTCACTTGACGGTGGCATTAGTTTTATAAGAGCAATGGATATTCGTACAAATCACCATAAACTTGAAACAGATGTTATTATCAAACGTGGATTGAGTAATTCTGATGACAAATGTTATTGCGAAAACGGAATAGATATGTTTGCACTTGGATATCGTTGTGATGATAAATCTATACTTGATATTATCTTTTAATCTGACGACAGCGATAAGTCACCGACGATAAATCTATACTTGATGACTAGGGTATAAAATTTTGTGTGAACAATAAAAATAATGTTTGAAAATTTGACAGTGACACGTAGCAACAGTAGCAAGATCAAATATCTAACGATAGACGGTAAACAGTTGACAGTTGAAATTAACAATGAAATATCAGGAATGTGTTTCAGTGGCCGTGACAAGCTAAAACTTTCACTTATCAGATCTGGTAACAGCGAGTATTTTAATTATCTTGAGAAATTGAGCCAGAAATTGTCAGAAGGATGTAATAACTTTCATGATCCGATCAGTCAACAAAAATATACTAAACTTACCATTGATCTTGATCGATCAAAAGTGTTTTCTATTGACAAATAATATCCTCTTAATAAACTAGAAATGAAATATTTATTTGAGTGTCGTCATTGTGTGAGCGGTAGAATAAAGTTTAGTCTCTATTATCATGATGATAAAATATTTCTAATTTCAACAGTTGAAACGCTGATAATCGGTGATGAGGTATGAAATAATCACAAAGTGAGGTATGAAATAATCACAAAGTGCACAATAAAATTTTATCTAAACTTTATAAAATAAAATCAACCCCTGCCCCGTGTCGATGGGACGGGGCGGTCTTGTTGGAGATAGGGTCTAGGAGTCATGGAGATCATGTGGGAGATAGGGTCCTTGAGCCAGAATCCTTGTTTACCTCTACTACTTATGTGTCATACTATATTTTGTGTACCGCAGTACTTATCAAAATATGGTGTAGGCATATTATTTCACTCTCTTTGTATTCGTTCATTGTGTTTTCCCAGTTGTTTTATTTAAACATATTTTACTTCAGACTGGAAGAAACCGATGTGCCGTATTCACACCATAGCAATTATCCAATGTTGAAGAGAACGAATATGATTAATAATTATGCAATCAAGTTTTGTCTGAATCCAAATAAAGCATTATTAACTAAACGATACGAATTAATTCGAAGCATTCTATTTTACTAAGATATAATAGCTCGAGTTAGACAAAGAAAGCCATATTCGTATATAAAATAGCAGCTGTGACATTTCTAGTTTATTCAATAAGCAAAGCACACATTGTTTAAAAGACTGAATTAAACACATACAAATAAATCGTCAGCTGAAGTGCTTACGGCGATCATCGGAATGTTCTCCGTATAACAATAAAGTGAGATCAATTTTTCTGTAATATGAAGGGCTAATGTTCTGATCATTATATAAGAGTAACTGCAGCCAGGATATTCAATGTTTCGATAATAACCGAACATATAAACCGTAGAGTTTGATTTTGTTTTCTCACTAATAATGGTTTGATATTAGTATGAAGGATTGAAGACTATAGCAATATTGCGATTTATGTTCATTTTGAAGTTTCTTTTCTTTTCCTTCAAATTTTGCATTTGATTACTGCAATTACTACTAATATCATACAATATACATGTATACAAGTACACACTTTGTATATGTTAGTCGCAGACAAAGATATTGTCACGAAGAACACGTTAACTTCTATATTTCTGTATAATCATTTTAAGATCTTTATATTTTATATTGATGGATTGCGTATTTACCCTTATTTGTTAGAGATTATCTTACTAACGTTTTTTTGGAATTTTTACCTTGATATTTTAGAACATAATTTTTACTATTAAGAGAGGATTGTGCTGACGTTTGGTTATACCCAGGCTATACATTAATATGCTAATGTTATTGTCCTAATTATACATATAAAATCATGTTATTAGTTCTCTCAGGACTTTCTTTGAGTGCAAAATGACCAAAAGTACTTGGCACAACTTTAGCTTCACAAGACAGGAAAACAGCTAGATGAAAATGCATGTGAACGAATTTACTGTGCAATCCCTGAAAATGAGAGAGAGAGAGAGAGAGAGAGAGAGAGAGAGAGAGAGAGAGAGAGAGAGAGAGAAGGGGGGAGGAGAGGTGGGCCATGTGGGGAAGAAGTCAGAAACAGATTATATTTTATCACAGAAATAAACGTGAAAGCAACGTTACATGCAATCAGACAAGTTTTAGTCCAATTTCAGCTGCACATGCAATGACCAATTTAAATTCCTAGTTTTGTTATCACTATATATATATTAGTTGGTCAGCAAATCGGTGGCTGTCAGTTTTATCAAGCCTCCTTAATAACTATAGATAGACCTATGCAACCATTAGAAGGATTTATTAATAGAACTTAGCGTGTTGCTAAATAAAGCTTTGAGGTACTGTGGTAGTCATGCGTATGGACCCTTGTCTACTCTGTGGGGAAACCCGTTCGATAGCAGTCTGTACACACATATCAAAGGATATCCCAGAAGACTGTAAAATACCTCACTTTTGTGAACATTCACCGAATTCCATTTAAGTATATATGTTTATGAACTAACTGAAAATGATCATGGAACATGGATGACCAATTACAGAGTTGGAATGATCAAAACGTAACAATTAATCCAGGTTTTATCACAAGGCTCTGACGTTTTATCTATAAAATACGACAAAATGGTATGACAAAGCGAAAGAATCCTATCTTTACTATAAATAAACACAGTTAGTGCAAGCGAGACCATACTCCTTCGATCTATTCGACTGTCGTCTAGCGTCTTTTCGAGCCTCAGAACCGCCAGACGACTGAAAGATCTATAGGTATCCATTCATGAGACACCAACCTACCTACACTTAACTCTCGGACGACCGTCACACGATTCTAATCCGGAGATTCAAACTTACCTTTCATCATTAACCGTCATAAAGTCCTTCTGCTGTATTGATAAAACGTTAGATTCCTGTGGCGTTAAAGACAGACGAACAAGTTTAACACTATGTGACATTACCGTTGCAGTGGAGTAGTCTAATAATAGAGGTTCTGTATTTTTAACTGATCTAAGTCAAAGCCCTATATCCCCATAACAATATCCATATAGGAGCAGAAAAATCGTTAGGATATCAAAAACTTCAACAATCAGATAAACAACCAGACAGCATCCCCAGCACACGGCGAAAGGAATGTTTGGTTGCGTGCTCGTTCGATTCCAAATACAATTTGCTAACAAATCGTCCTTCACAGAAGTGAAGGCGGTGGTAATTGTGTATTATCAGGAATTACTTGTAATTTTTCACGGAGAAATCCACGCTGAGGGGCCGTTGAATCTAGTCTGTAGATTGTAGTCCTGACTGTAGATCTTACCACGCTGGAAATATTATGTCTGATCCTCAGTTGCTCTTTTTTACCACCTTCAAGATATCTGACAGTCACATTACCGAATAATGGTTTCTGAGAGGGAGTCCGACCTTAAGGTCGGTCGCTTAAATGGTATGTGTTTCTTCGAGATTGTATTGATGTTTTTCGTAGAAATTCCATGAGCAATTTCATTATTTAACGCGACTATCACATTTGGTAGTCTTGCAACCCATTCACGAGATCTCTTGTCCTCGACCATAAGGATCATCGACGTTGCTGCACCAAGAAATTCTTTGTCAGGATCAATCTGTAGCAACTGTGACCATCGCAGGCTGCCAGACGGCCCGGGTCCACGTGGATCAATTTGTTCAAACGCAGACGCAAGTTCAGTTGCTGTATTTGTTGACAATGGTTCTGCTTCTTTATATCTACTTGCAACGTCGACGACCGTCAACGCATATTTGTATGTGCGCGATTGACGTCTACCAGTTTTAATAGTATCATGTGGTAAAAACAAAATATCTGCCTAACGAACTTCGTTGCTAGTGCTGTCATCAGAATGTGCGTACTGAATTCTTTTATTAGGTGGTAGATAAATTTGCCATATTGCCTGTCGTGCTAACCAATCTGCCTCTAAAAAATATCCTAGCTGGATTTGATTGTTTGTCTAGCATGACATCATCGTATACTACGGGGACATAAACAATATCGTATAGGTCTCGATAAAATTTTTGGCTGAGAGACTTGTCACCTAACCGCTACTTTTTTTTTACTCCCACCCACTCCCCCCCCCCCCAACAGCAGCAGCAGGTGGGGGGCGAAGACCAACAATGATGTCTCGGGTCGGTGAATGAGGACGCATAAAAATTTTACACCCATGGTCAAGAGGAAAAGAACAAAAATTCGCTAACACTGTTAGAGACCTCGATTTATTCTTTTTGACCTTGGTGCAATTTTCGTAGAAGGGGTTGATTTTAGAAATGGGACGCTCCTGAGAGTTGTGGGATTCGCCCCCCCCCCCCAAATCTGCTACCATTAGCATTGCTAGGCCGATTGTTTGCGGTCGCGGAATGACGGAAGGGGGCAGGTCCATTTTTTTTCAATCAGTATAGGGTCTGTCGTATGCACACTGGCATAACTCGACACCCTAGGCGGCTGGTGTGCCGCTTTTCCCATACTTCTTGATCAATTCCCCCCCCCCCCCCCATTGGCCCATGCGACTCATTCAGTTGACTTGGTAAAATAATTCCTTAAGCTATAGTAGACAGTGTTTATATATTACCATATTTTCCTGTTAGTGGGTATAAGGGCCTGTTACCATTGGCATTGCTAGCCAATTGCCTGCATTCGCAGCGAGACGCGGGGAGGGGGGAGGACTATTTTTCTCAATCAGTATAGGGTCCGCCGTATGCGCACTGGCGGCTGGTGTCCAGCTTTTCCTATACTCGTTGATTATTTGGCTTGCCCCCACCCCCCACCCCTTCAAGGCCCCTGCGTTATATTCAATCGACTTGTTAGATTAGGTCTTTAAGGTAATATAAAAGGTGATTATATATTACATTATTTTCCTATTGATTTTAGGAACATTATAATGTTTCGGTAGGAATGCAGTAAGTTACCATTGCATTGCTTGATGATGTCCAGGTACATAAAAAGGGAATTAATAGGTCCCTGTTTTTCTTGTAGGGTTTTTCTTTGGGTTTATAATTCCGGGCAGATATTAAAAATATGTGTAAGGTCTTCTGTTTGAGGGCATAGAGGGCAGTTAGTGTTTCCTACATTATCATTCTTAATATATTCACCTAGGCTGCTGACCAATACAGTTTTCCTAGTTTTCATTCTATGTATTAGCCTTTGATCTCTAATGTTTTCCAAAATTGGGGTTTTGATGTTGCGTATCACCTGTTTATGGATTTCAAATAGTGTTCTTCCTTTCCTGCTGGTTTCCCATTCTTTTTTCCATATTTGGTTAATCTTATTTTTAATTTGACTATATAATTCTTGGATGCTATAGTTTATTTCGGTTATCGATTCGTTCATTAGGTATTCTTTGGCTTTTTGTTCAGCTCTATCGTTTCCATGAAGGTTAATATGAGATGGTACCCACATGAATTCTAGTGTATGTCCTTTATCCTTTATATTGTGCAGTATTTCTTGAGTTATCTGTAGAAAATAGTTTCCACGTTTGGAATTACCTGTTTCTAATGATCTTAGGACACTTAGAGAGTCAGTGATTATGAGGTGGGTTTTAGTTGATACATCCGTTATGTTGTTGATCCACTTAAGTGCTTCAATTATCGCCCAGAATTCGGCTGTGCTGGTGGAACTTCCGTCGGGTAGCCTGCTTCCAAATCCAGTATTAGTCATAGTGATGACCACTGCTGCAGCGGTTCGATTTAGGTCGATGGCTTTAGATCCGTTTGTATAAATAATGTTATAGCTTTGGTATTTTTTTTTATCTATTATGCTTTTGATGCCTGATAGAATTAATACTGCGTTCTCTTGTTTTTCCCCATGTTTAGTGCTTGTAAATAGATATTAGGTGGTTGATTTCTCCATGGTGTGGAATCTAAATATATTCTTGGATCTGCTTGTAGGTTGAATAGTTGTAATTCTTTTTGTAAATCATGAATATGTTTCCCTCCGGGAAGGGTACCAGCTTTTTGCTAAAGGCTTTATAGCATTTTTGTATGGCCTTTCTCCTCTGGTGGTTGTTATCATGGATTGAGGTCCAGGCTGTGTACCTTAGTAATTATTTGTCCCTTCTTAGTTTTAAAGTAAGTTCCCCTGTTAGTATTTGACGTTCTTCCATCGAAGTGTTTTTCAACAATCCTGTGCATAATCTGAGAGCGTTGTATTAGATGCTGTCTTATTTTTTAAGTAGCAAGGAGCTTGCCGAGTTGTAGACCTGAGACCCATAGTTTAATTTTGATCTAATTGAAGCTTTGTAAGGTTTGCGTAGTGTGTTTTGGTGAGCACCCCAGGCTGTACGCTTTATATTTTTAAGTAAATTTAGATCCTAATTACACCTTCTAATTAAATCCTTTATATGGTTTTTCCAGTTTAAATGTTCATCTAGCAACATTCCTAGAAATCTAGCTACTTTGACGAATTGCATTTGGGAATTTTGCAGTTTTAAAATTGGGTATTTATTTTTCCTTTCTTATTGAGGGTGCGAAAAGCAGTCCTACTGTTTTGTTGGTCGAAATTTTCAATCCCCATTTATCAGCCCAGCCCACAAATTGCATTGACATTAACTTGAATTTAGCTAATAATGTCATAATTTTCCGGATTTCCTTGTCCCGAAATTACACTGTCATCAGCGAACTGCGATAAGTCTAGTTTATTTGAGTTGATGGATTTGCCAAGGTCATTAATAATAATAATAATAATAATAATAATAATAATAATAATAATAAGAATAATAATCATGAGGACTTTGTATAGCGCATAATCTTTAGAAGCTCTAAGCTCCTTACAAATTAGACAACACCTACATCATTAAAAACATATATAATGATATGATTACAAAAAACAAACACCATGAAATTAGAAAACATAAAACATGCTGAAAATATTTAAGGTAGGAAACATTATTATGTCTTTAAGTTTGTTCTTGCAGTCGAAATAGGTGAGTTTTAAGAGCGCTCTTGATCACTGTGTCTTTGTGTCTAGGTTCAGTGTGCAATTTGTTCCACGTTGCTGGAGCCTGGTATGCGAAAGAACGTTGTCCATATGACTTCGTTTTCATAATGGGAATAACAAGAATACGATTGTCAGAAGAAGAGCGTAAGTATCTTGCTGGTGTGTACACATGGGTGAGGTCGGATAGGTATGTTGGACTGGAGCCCGTCAGTGAAACGTAGCACAGAGAACAATTTTGTGTTTGATTCTGGCTCGAATGGATAGCCAGTGTAGGGTACAGAGCAGGGGGGAGGTGTGCTCTGATCGTGGTACTCTAAGGATGATCCGAGCAGCTGTGTTTTGACCATTTTGAAGTTTCTGGAGTAGATATTGAGATGATCCAGACAGAACTGAGTTACAATAGTCCAGTCTTAAAAGTATTAAGGAACACACAAGTGTATTAGTGGCATCAACTGAAAGATATTTGCGAAAGGAGCTGATGTGTCTCAGCTCAAGATATGCAGCCTTGCATATGTTCATGACATGTTGGTGCATTGTGAGAGTACTGTCGAGAGTAAACAAGGCTGGACTGATAACACTTTCTTGTGGGATTCCATTATCTAGTTTACATGTATCCGAATATTGGTTCCCTATTCTTGTTTTAATTTGTCTATCTGTTAAAAAGTTGGCAATCCATTTGTGCATTCGTCCGGTAATTCCGTATTGATTGAGTTTAACAATGAGTTCCTTTGTCCAGTTTAAATCGAATGCTTTCTTTAGGTCTAAAAGATAGCTATTAAATATCTATTGCATTTACGTTTGGAATTGAATGCCATTTTAATACTAGTTTCTAGTCGGATTAGTTGACCAATAGTTGACCTTTTATTTCTGTATCCACATTGATTGGTTTTGATAAGGTCATGTTTTTCTAGGTGATATTTGAGTGTTATTTATCATTATTTCCATTCTCTTACATATATTATTGGTAAGGGAAATTGGTCTATAGGAAATAAGGTTTGAAGGGTCTTTTCCCGGTTTTGGGACTGCTATAATTTGTGCCTGTTTCCATTTGGGTGGAATATTTCCTGTAATCCAAATTTGGGTGAGTAGGTTTAATAAAATTAATTCCATATTCTCTGGTAGGTTTTTATAAATTCGCAACCCAATTAATCTTCTCCGAGCGAGGTGGGTCTTTTTACTTGATAGTGCTTTTCTCCATTCCTGCATTGTGAATTCGTCATTAATTGGTGACCTGTTACCATCGATTGCTTGATCAATGAATAGCTCAGGGTAATTTGTTTGTAGTGCAGTGCATTATTTAATAAATTTGTCAGAATGGTTTTCATTGCTCATTTCCGCAAAGCTTTTGTCAGTCGAGTTAGCTTTATCTTTATTGGTGACTGCTCCAGGGATAATTGGGCAAATTTTGAATTGTTTTTCATAAAAAAAGATTTTATTTTATCCCAAACTTGTTTAGCACTAACCTTTGAGTTCAAGCAAGAGCGGTATTTGCGCCAAGAGTTCATTTTGGCTTCATTAATGATTTTTCTGGCGGTCGCTTCTTTCTGTTTGTATGATGTAAAGTCGGTTCCGAATTGTTATGTCGAAATCGGTTTAGTGCTCTCTTTTTCTTTTTTCTACAGCTTGTTTACAAGCGTCTGTCCACCAAAAATTGGGTTTTTTTTGTCCCTTTTCCGCCAGTTTTAGGAATATTCTGCTTTGCGGCCTTGGTAATTTTTGGAAATATTTTCGTAGTATATATCCTTATCAGTGTTTCGGACTTGCTCTATTGTAATTTTAGATAGGGTATTATTATATGCTCATTTTTTTCTCCGTTAACTTTACATTGTCAGAATAGTCCAATATTTTACGATATTGCACACCTTCATATTGCACTCACGTGCAAAACACGTGTGCCCAACAGTGTATTAGGAACTACTTTGTAAACAAATCATGTACACTCGTGTAGTAGACGCCTTACGTTTTGGTTGATTAAATTTGTTTCTGAATGAAATAAAGCAGATGTTTCATGGACTGCCACATATCAGCAGCTTTGGCACATTCCGCGTTAACTTTTTTGATACAATGTTTCAGATTTAGGCTAGCTAAGACGCCAGACAGGATCCCTACAAATAACATGCAAGTTATAAGACATAAACTGTCTTCTTTAGCTGGTAATAAAAAAATGGCAAAAATATACTTACAATGTTACATCCTGAATTTCCTCAAAATGCACTTTCTTAGCTCTGCACATCCGAATTACATGAGCCATGTCATGGGTTCTCAAGGGTGATCATACAGTTCGAAATTGTACTGTAATTTCGAGTATATTCCAAGTGCAGTTACATCCTCCATACTGCACTCAAAATGAAATAAACATTAAATTCCACAGCGTCTTTTCGATAATTGCAATTGAAAGACTTCATATTTTTCCCACATTATGATCTGAATCATTCCATGACAGAACAGAAACACGCATGCCGATGTCAACACACTTCAGCCTTGCTGCTTCAATACGATGTATTTCATGTAGAACTGGCACAGACGCAGCTGGAATCCGATGTAAGTTACTTCATGTAGATAAATCCAGACCATAATCACGAAATTGCGTCTAATCGACAAAAATACCAAAACGTATTCATTCCAGATCAAATGGAAAAGTTGTTGCTATGCGCATTCATTTACAATATGACTCCAAATTTCAATTTTAAGTAGACCAAATGCCATTTTCTTTCGAAATTTACGTCTAGCGCGCGACCAACTTCAAATTTATCTGGGCGGAGTTACGTGCACATTGATAATGTTGTTGTGTAATGATGCATCTACGCTTGTGTATTTAGTTTGGAATACGGCATACATTCAGTTACTTTGTTTCTTGTAGTGTATTTTTAATTATATATTTAAGCCTTGGGTAGAATAAGAAAATGAGCATATAATAAAAAGGTTACTGCATTTGTGTGGGAAAATATGAACTCTTTTTGTCTGATGGATATACTTCACTCCCAAGATCGTGCAGTATAGCCATACGAAAAACTCGTTCATATTTTCCCATACAAATGCAGTAATCTATAAACCTTGAATGAGTCCCAATCCGCCTTATCAAATATCCAGTCGAGCGTGCTAGGTATAATTCTTTTCGGTGCTTTAAGATTGCTGCCAAGGGTACTATTGTGTAATACTTCACAAGCAATATTTATTGCCCTGTTGCGGAGTGCAGATAGATCTATTGCCGTTAGTTTTCCACTTTTTGGGTCTATTATAATTGCGGCACCGTTATTTAGTATCACCAGTTTATCTTGTCTAATCCATTTTTCAGTTAGCTTACTTCTTTTGTCTTGATGTTCACTGCCCAATATTTCATTATGGGTATTGAAATCTCCGCATATTAGGAAGTTATTGTCCTTGTTATTTAAGATTTGTCTGTATTCTTTAAGGGTGTTTGAGTTTCCTGGATCATATATAGCATATTGTAATTGTTGTTTGATTTGTTTTTATTTTCAGTTGTTGGATTTCGATTCGCTCATCATCCGAATTCGGTGAATTTACCATGTTGACTTCGGGGAGGTTGTCATGGATGTAGCTATCCAATCCTCCTCCCTTTTTTGGTTTTTCATAGGTTTATGGAAAAAACGGCTGTATCCTGGAATTTTTGTGGTATACTTGGTTTCCCCAAATTAGTGTTTTTCTTGTAGGCAACTTATATCGGGTTTTTTGTTACTGTCATTAATTGCAAGATTTAGTTCGGCTACGTTGTTTATTAAGCCTCGACAGTTCCATTGCCAAATTACAATATTTTTTCGGTTGTTATCAGTTTCTGGAGTCATGATATATTTTCTAATTTTATATAGATTCAGATGATACAACAGTACAGTTTGAGAAGTGCATTTCTAATAGGTTAGATTCTAATTGAAAGAAACTTTGTCTTCCGACCTGATTCTTATGGGTTATTGTATTATGCCACTTACTAATTCATTGATATAGTTTGTGATCATAGTTAAATCAGTGCTTTTATTAAGGTTATAATCAGTGGTAGTAATGTTGTTGACCTTTTCACCATTGTCATTGCTTATGATTTGTATTTCGGGGGAGTTGATTTAGGATCGATATTTGAGGGGTTTGGGTACTTTGATTAGTTGCTTTGTTGGTGACCATGTTACTATTGCTTCTGCCTTTAGTTTGTTGGGATTCTCTTTGGGTCGATATGGAATGATTATGAGCATTGTGAGTGGTTAATTTTCCATTTTTCTTTGCATTACATTTTGTAGAGTTCTTGTTAGTATTGTGATTTGGCTGTTCATTTTTGTTTCGGTCTTATCCGTTTCGTGCCCCTTGAAGATGGGGGTTTCTGTTACTGGAGGAATTTTCAGTTTCTTGATGGTTTGTTACTTTTTTGATCAGATCTTCAAGCTTGCTATTATCTTCTGTCTTTTTCTTTTCCAAGTTTCTTGATTTCCATTTCTTAGTCTCGTCAAATACATACTTAGCCTGCTTGTAGTCTATTTGCGTTTCGTTCATGAGGTGGATAATCTCCTTTTCCCTGGTATGGAATATGCACTCTGTCGATTTTGGAGTGTGATTACCCTTGCAGTTGGTACATACTGATATTTGGCAACTGCATTTTCCTGGGTGGTTTCTCCGCACTGATTGCATCTATGTTTGTTTCTATATTTGGATGTGAAGTGTCCCCATAGTTTGCAGTTATTGCAGAAACGGGGTTTATTTTCGTATTTTGCTAACAAATACGATCTTCCATATGGTCCTAGTCTAACCATCAATGGCGGTGTTGTATTAAATTCAAGCAGGACTGTGGATGTTTCCAAATCTTGTCCATTCATGAGTTTGATTGCGCTTTTGATGTTGTTTCTGTAGTACCTTAATTCATCTCCTAGTTCCTCTATACTTTTGTATCTGTGGCATCCTAGTAGCTTCAGTATAGATTTGAATCCTGGAGGAGGTTTATCTTTCTTGCCTTTCTCTACTGTATGTGTGAGTTGATTGTTAGTTCTTTTTGGGACGGTTGATTTATTTTCCTTTTTCAGAGAGGTATGTTTGGTAATACTTACATCCATCCCTCCAAGTTTTGTGATTTCGATGTATTTGGCCAATTGTTGTGCATTACTGCACCAGATTTTCAGGAAATTTTGCTTTGTCCGGATAATTTTGTACTCTCCGAAATGGTGCTTAGATAATTCGCTTGCTAAGGTCTTATTACTCAAAGCGGCAAATTTCCTATTTTTGCTATGTACGTAAAGCATGAGTTCAATTGGATGATTCTTTGCTTTGATTCTTTGCTTTTCGTCAATGGTTTTCTTCTTGTTTTCTTCTTTTCCCTTATTGTTATTACCTTGATTCTGTCTGTTAGACATTTTGACTGTACCAGGGTTTTCCTTGTGCGTCCCTTTTCCCACCACATTGGTGTTGTTGGTGCCATCCTTTTTGGTCGATTTAATTTTTTGATTGGCTTCTTACCTTTGCTTTTAGGGTATGTGGAAAGTGGGCTCTTGAAGTACTTTTTATCCTTTAATGAGAGTTTCCAGTTTTGTGGTTCTAATTGTTTTATTAATTCTTGTGTTTCTTCATCTTCTAGTTCTGCTTCACCGAGAAGCTTTGTTGGTTTCGATGGCCCTGGTTCTTGGCTCCTGTGAAGAGTGAATGTTTTGTTTCCTCGGCTGCCTTGTTTTTTGTTACTGGATTGGGCTTTTCCTTCGATCTTTTCTTTTTCTTCCCTGATACAGTTTTTGGTTTGCTTGGTTTTGCTGGATTTTTTCTTCTTTCGTGTCCTTGTCAAGAGTTGCATAGCTACTGTTAAAAGTAGCTTCTTCTTTGTAGTCAGTTGTGATTTCCATTACGCCCTTGTTTGATATAAGTGCTTCCGCATATGTCTTCTTTGTGATTGTGTCTACTGATAGTCGAATATTCTCTGATTCTATCTCTTCTGATTGTTCTTGGTCTATGGATAGTAGGGTCTTCTCCTCTTCTATCTCTTCTTGTTTTTCTTGGTTAGGGTCGTCTCTTTGGTCTTTTTGGTCTCTTTGGTTTATTGGTTTTGGAGTCATGGTGATGGATTTGGGTTTGCGCTTACCATCTGTAGAGTAGAGATTTTCTATTAGTTCATTGATGTCTATGGTTCTGGTTATGGAATTATTACTTTCCTCTGCTGTGTTTTCTCCGTTCCCTATGTCTTTTGTTGCTTCTCCGTTGGTGTCAGTCTCTGATATGGGGGTGTCATTATCTCTATACTATATATGGGGGTGTCATTATTTCTGTACTATATCCTACTAGATTTCTCACCTCAGGAAACGTCTATTGATCTTCCAGTTCAGTATTGCTGATTTATTGTAAGATCTCGTTCTAAGTGGGAGTTTCCTTTCCATAAATATAAAATATCCAAAGAAATGTTTGTTCTGAACACAGTTTGCTTTCCTGTCGTAAGTTGGAATTTGGGGTGAGGGTAGGTGTGGGGGTGAAAATAGATTGAAGAGTTAGGGGTCCACATTCTAGGTTTTGGTTTGATTCTAGGTTGTCGAGGACAGGTTTCGATCTCTTCATTTCCTAGTAAGTTTGTTTATTTTGTTTATTTCTGGCGGTTTGGATATTACGGCCACCTTGCTTCTAGTTCCTTGAGACATTGTCAATCAGGAATAGTAATTGGTTGTATTGACATTAATCTATAGACGTTTTGAATGCTTGGTTCAACACTTTCCTCTTGGCAGAAAATCTCAAGTAAATTATCAAGTAGATATCACCATGGATTCCGCCCAGGACTTGTTAGTATGAGAACTAACTCCTGTTTTAGGTTGGTGTCAATACCTTGCAAAACCAAAACGTCTAGTTCGCTAACTGGGTGTGGTCGACAAGTGGCGCCTAAGTCCAAAAAACGAGCCAAATAGAAAAACCGATTATTTCATTGTCAAATACCAAGGTGCATTAAGAGACACTATGAATTAAGATAAAATGTTGAAATATATAATATAAATCATTAAGGAGGTTGATGCAATTGAATTGATGTAGTTTTGCTTAAGGGTATTAAGGTAGAAGAAATGAATCCAAGATACGTACAAGCACAGGTGATGATGTTAGTTGAATGTATAGGAAAAGCACAGATTCTTTTTCCCGAAGGATTAATAAAATTGTCTGTCTTACTTGTTTTGCGTAATCACGCACTTATTTAGATGTCAAGTATTTCTGTACTCCAGCTAGGCGGGCTGTTAGACCTCGGCTCTGGTCGATATAGGATGACGGGGAGATAGGCGGGCTGCTGGGTCTCTGCACTGGTCGTAATTGGATGGCAGGCTGCTGGGCCTCCGCGCTGGTCGGTACTGCATGAATGAATGAATAAAAATTGTAACCCAAATTGTGAACTCACCACTTTATATACCTGAAGCAGGGGCGTGAAGTAAAACATCCATTACACAAACTACACATCGCCAACAAAACATTATCATCCCAAAATGAGATGGTATCACGCGGACCTAAAACAAACTACCTCGTTTCAATTTTCATTTTGCAAAGTTTTGCAAACACGCTAAGCCAATGCACATTAGAGAAGGGATAAACCTTTTTGAAAACAGACAAAAACAAACTCATATATACCAATCACACACAGACACACACTCACACACACACACACACACACACACACACACACACACACACACACAGCAAGTTAGGAAGTGTCTATAGTCATATTACTAAACCCTGACATACGAACATACAAACACATATTTGATAAGGAAATGAGATTTTTTGTTTGGAAAAAAGACACATACACAAATAATTACATACGAGCATAAACAATTTTTGGTAAATAGATCAGTATGTGTTTTCTATAGATCGGGTTGTTTTCTGAAAAGGGTCTTTTTTTCTACAGTGCACCTGATTAATGCCAGCATCTCCCAGGCCGAGCACCATACACACATCGTCTACGCCAATCATTCTCCCATGAAATGGAAAAATTGGGAGTGCAGAGAGGGATTGTGTGGCCAAAGATCCACAATCTTCCGTTTGAGGGATTCTAAAGGTTCTTTCTATATTCTAAAGTCTGCTCTGTGTCTGTGGATGCTGATGTGGCGGTTATGGTCATTTTGGTAATGGCAAATTCAGGGCACATTCCTCTTTCTGTGGAAACATTACTCTTCTCTGTTGATGTGGTGGTGGTATCCTCGCCACATGTTTGACCTCGAATCATCAGATATGGTAGCACCGCCTTTGTCCTTTAGTCTTCTTCTTCTTCTTTTTTCTATAGGGTATCTAGAGTTGCTGCTTCCTATATTGCCTACATGGCTGGCTTTTCCAGGTGTATCTGGAGTTTCTGAATCCTACTCATATTGAAGTTTTGACGTGTCAACGAAGAGTAGCCAGACAGCATTACAATAAAATACTTTAATTAAGGTAGCATGCACACATAGGGCATTCGTGACCAGTTTATTCCCACAGAGTGGGATATTTACTTCATCTTGGGCAAGAAAAAAGAGCCACACCCCTCACGCATTAATGCATCCAACAGAGTGTGCCATTTAATTAAATTTCAAGAAAAAGGGCAATGAGCCCTAATCGACTTGTTTGTGTACTTAATGAGGGGGAATTGATCCAACACCCACACATTCAAACTTATTGTCTGCCACATCAATAAAAGAAGTCGGGTGCAAGAGGACATAATCTTATCACGTCACCCCGGTTCCGTGCGGACACGCTCTTCGGGGCACTCAATTGCTAGACGAGTGTGAATTGGCCCACACACTCGTCTTTGGTTGTCCGAGAGTGGCAGGCTGGGAAAATATTGGGTTGTAAGCTCCCAGCGTCGACCGGGACGCTATCTGAAAAACCAAGACGTCCTATTAGCCAAATTATGTCTGGGGTTTTGATTAACAAGGGCGATTCCTATTGCCAATTCTGTGTTAGCCATAATCGTAATTAGAGCCACACATGTAATAAGTTAAAATTTTCATTCTTCAAACATTTAGAAATTTTGTGTACAATTGTACATATAAGGGCCAAAATAAATAGAAAATAAAAGGTATGAGTGACCAAGTGAATTTTGTTCATTATCTCTTAGGTTGAAATAGTTTAAATTTGGAACGGTGATCACAGGGTCATGATCAGTTTTAATCGTGGTTTCCAAGACAAACTAGAATACCTATGATAAAGAGAATTTGGTTAGTAATAGACCTTAAAAGAGCTGTTAGGACTGCAGATTGAAGGCTTTGCTGACGATATCTTGTTCCCAACATTCAGCCGCACTCCGAGTTTCTTCATACTGCTGCTCTGGGAATGCTTCGTTAGATGTTCAGCAGCTTCCACCAGGGTAGACAATGGGCATGGTTCATTGGCTTCACGGCAGTAGTTTGAGAAGATACAGACTCCAAACTGCCATTGTTGGGGTCTTGTTTTTTGGGACTTAAGGATCTCCAAAACCAAGTATTTTACACCACTTATGAAGTTACTGGCAAGACGACTGACTCACTGACTATTGGATTTAAGTCGTTATCGCCCGTCGGGCATGTACGACTATTTAGTACCCTCGTACGAGGGTTTATTAATTATTCGTGGGGGGTCGGTATGAGGCGGCCTTTTATATTTCCATTGCTATGTTCCGTATATGGTGGCTTTGGAATGGATTGCTTATGGTTGAAAGTGGGTTTTAACTGCATTGCATACATAATTGATCTGGGATTCTGTATATTTCAGGTTTCCAATGGAGTCATGTGCCAGGCGTATCAAGACAAGAGGAACCAGTCCAGCGAGTGTTAGGTCTGAGAACGCGCACCGGCGTAACCAGGCCCTATGCGACCTGAATTCTCTCGTCCTTCACAAGTCGGAGTGTTCTATCTGTGTTTACACAAGACCTGGTCATCATGACGTTTAATTCCTGTTACTTGTTTGCATGTAATTTGCTTGCGAAGTTGTTACTTGTTGCATTGCATGTGTCATATTTGGGGCAACTACATTAAGGTTTGTACAGGGGTTGGTTAGACTTTTTATGTGACTGACGTGAAAATGGCATGCTAATCCTTTCTGAGAACGCGCACCGGCGTAACCAGGCCCTATGCGGCCTGAATGTCGCGCCTTTCAGAGGTCAGTTTGTTTCCTCATGCGATTTTTGCAAGGCCTGTCATGGGTGGTATATGGTTGCAATGGGTTATGATAAGGTCTTTGCTCCTGGTGGATTTGGTACTAACCTGCGGCTGAATGGGGTATTGCATCTTCTAATAATGGTTTGGTGAGATGTGAATCTTCATGTTTTGAGATTCTTGCCGCGTGTCTTAGTATTATCTCTTCTCTCCTGAGTCTGAGTGGTGGTTCTCCTGCGAGTATCTGCATTTATTCTTTATGGAGGTATTTCTGTGCGTTTCTGTACATATGCGCAGTGCCTAAGATTATATGATGTCCAATTTGTTTACAAGATTCGATTTGGCTGGGGCATAAACTTGACACCCATGATCCAATTTAGACCTAATTAGTAATCTGTACAGTGTCAAGAGCGAGTCTTGGTCTGCTCCTCAGTTAAATCCTTTAATATTTTGGAGACGGTTTAAATCTTTGTTGCATGCTCGAACAAGTTTTGTGATATAGTAGTCCCAAGTTTGATGTTCATCTAAATACATACCTAAGAATTTCGCTATTTTTTCAAATTGTGTTTGTTCGCCTTGAATGTACAGGATTGAATATTATCTCGTGGTTTTTTATTTGGGCGAAAACATTACTCCTACTATCTTTCCTTTTGAAATTTTGAATCCCCATTTGTCGGTCCAAAGTCCAATTTGATTTAGACTTGTTTGAATTTCCATGATCATTTTCTTACTGGATGGGTTTCCTGCCTTCCAGATGCCGCTGTCATCTGCAAACTGAGATAGATCTAGTCTGGTGTGAGGTCGACAAAGCGCTCTAGATCATTGATCATGATGTTAAATTAAGTGGGACTTAAGACACTTCCCTGCGGAGTGCCGTTCTCTAGCATATGAGTGTCCGAGTATGGGTCCCCTATTCTTGCACTGATTATGCGTCCATTTAGGAAATTGGATATCCACCGATGCATGCAGCCATTGATACGGGAATGGTTCAAGTTCGCACTTAGGCCGTTGGTCCACATATGATCAAAGGCTTTTTCAGGTCAAGAAAGACCACTATGAGGTTACGATCACATTTTCGCTTAGCGTTAAATGCTAATTGTATGCATGATTCTAGCCTAAATAGTTGATCAAGGGTGGATCTTTTATTGCGAAAGCAGCTTTGGTTTTTGGAAATCAGGTTATTGCTTTCTAGGTGGTGCTTGGGCCTATTATTAATCATTATTTCTATCACTTTACAAATGCTGTCTGTGAGGGATATTGGTCTGTATGATGTTATTTCTGTTGGGTCTTTGCGCTTTGTGGGGATTGGGATTATAATAGTTTGTTTCCATTGGGGGGGGGGGATTGTTCCGGTTCTCCATGATGTGTTGGTAAGGTCGAGAATTGCGATC
>JAECUM010065958.1:0-15388 GCA_016617855.1 Megalonaias nervosa | reverse complement strand
CCTATTTTAATTTAGTGATAGTACGTGTTTCTCCAGAGTTCATTTGTTTGGATGTCAAGATTCATTCTATCATGAATCAACTACACATTTGACCTTACTCTAAATTGTCGGTTTCATTGTGCAGTTTAAATTGTATCCCTCAAATTCAAGTATTTCTACAAAAAGAGTTTATTGGCGTGACTTTTCTCATATACTTAACGCATAAAACTTGAGCATCAATTCTTGTTTTGGGTTATCTGTTTCGCATCAACGGAAAAGACCATGGATGTTCAATGTTTTGTCCTTTCCCAATTGGTGATAAAAAGCCATTGCACGTTGTAAATTGAAAATGTGCACATGAGAATTGTTTGTCTCCTCTTAGCGTGTACATTAGGGAAAACAGATATTGTACAGAATGTATCAGAGATAACACCTGTCCAATAAACTTACTGAACATGTGCTAATTGTACGTGTATACTCCTCCACTTTCGATAAATATCGTTATTAACTCCAAAGTCCAATCACATGTTTAAATGGGCGAATAAAAGGTTGAACTTGATAAAATACATTACAGCCTATGTTACCAAGACAACAGAAATGGTTCTGTAGTATCTGTCCAAATGGAATGCATTAATCCATGCAGTAAATTAGACATACGTGTTCCAATAAATTGACATCGGTGGAGGGTTTTCGTTTTTTGGGTGATCATATTGAAATTATCTCTAAATGGTTGGTTGCGCTTTCACATTGTGGGGTTTGAATTTTTCCGACATAAATTTCATATCAGCAGGAGGAAAAAAAGGCTTCTACTGCCGCCTTCGTTTTGAAAGAAGTGTATTTCATATCTAATATTGCGTGGAATGGAGTGCGTTTTTATTCTTCGCATTAGCTACAATGTATTACTTGTACTAACTGTATCACCAGAGAGAACATGTTAAAGAACCAACTTTTCAAACAATAACAACCGTTGTCGTATACATATTAAACACGTCCATGAGGTTTCGTTACTTAGTATTATGCCCATCTCGCCATATATGTAGATAGGGAATATATTATTGTTGCCCGTCTCTGTCTGTCCTCACGCTTTTCGTTTCCACTCAATGACATTGGAAGAACTTGCTGAATTTTAGCCAAATTTGGTTTGAGACTTACAATAAGAATACTTAGGCCATGTCGACTTTCACCATTTTCTGAGAATATTTTATGGAGTTATAGCCCTTGTTTGACTTAGAACTTTATCCTTCTATTGCAATGTTTCGTACGGAAACGTTTCTAGTTTGTTCTAATTACTTCATTTTCGAAAATATTGTCATCTCATTCAATGCATTGTCGTTGGCCATCGAAATTAAGGTACTTTAAACTTGAATATACAGACGTGGTCCATTTCTACGGCATTTGTTAGCAGTGTCAAACTGACCCATGTGACAAGTCTTCCCGGAGGCAGATTGGCCGTGGGATTGAAGGCAATACTTGTATTATAAGGTGGACGGTTGCCGTGATGTTGGGTCGCCTAACCGAAGATCCAGATTCCTGGCCCTGTCCCCGTCTGACATGTTGGCACTAGTTTGTTTTATTTCTTTAAATTAGATAGTTTCTTAAACTAAGTAGACCAGAATTCTTCCTTTGCTCACATACCAGATTGCTTTCACTTAGGGGAGTAATACACGGCACTTAAATAAAGTGAGTTATCTTTTCCAGGATTTGTCATTGTCCCAAAGGTTTATTTTATTGAACACTATATGTATAAGTATATGACATATTCAGTGAAAAGTAGTTTTACTTTACATCAATAAATGTTTATTTATTTTGGTTGGAAGGAAGTGAAATGTTGAATAAATCATTATTTTCTTATAGGTAATTAACATATTACAACAGCCAATGTTCCGTATATGCACAAGTTTGATATGACACATTAATTTCACTATACATGCGGATTTACTTCTCTGCTAAATCTTGGTAGATTAATGTTTTATTCATATTCAGCTCCCCTGCTTTACCATTTATAGTGTGGAATGACAATAGGCGTCAATTCTTTAGGCATTCGATCTGTTTAGACTATTTCTGGGAGCCGGGATGCATGTCTACGTTGTAATTTACTGAAAAATTCTATAATTTGTTCGTCGTAAATTTCTTTGCAAAAGAAACCGCAATATATTCTGACCATTTCTGCTATCGCATCCTTATGTCCCAGACTGGATGAAGAAAACTGACTAATTTCTGCTATTTCAAGGTTTGGATTGACCGTAAGTTTGACCCAGAAGTTGCGAATGCAAAATCGTTTCACGGTCAATCCTGGTTTCGTAAATAACCGAGGTGGTCCGAACGGCAGCTATCGGCAGATACTCAAAGTACAATTCGTAGGACTGACCTTGAAGTTGCAAATGCGCTTAAGGGTGCATTGAAACTCAAAGATCGTGCGGAAATACTGATTGCAACGTTTTTTTGTGATATCACACTTAATATGTTTATTGCTTTACATTTGACTGCTTTAGGTGTCAGACTGCAACTAGTTTCCACGTAGTTTTGTTGAAGAATGTAGTTCATCAATAACAATCCTTTTCAGTGCCCATTATAGAAAGATAGTGGATTGTCGAACTTAACCTCTATTTTGATAAAGAGGTCTTTTTGGAAAATAAGTATTCTACCTTGGTTGACTTAAATAACAAGTTGTGTCTAGCAGCACAATTTTTACAGAACTGCAGGAATACACAGCTATCTGTATCCCTTCTTCAGAGCTGATTGTTCTTGTAGAGATTTTCTGTTTGCATGATCGGTCTTGGTCAAGATCAGTGAATTATGTAGGAGACGTTGTTTATTCATTCTTTATAGGCATTTTGTTACTGAAACACATAAACATACTTGTTTCTTCTTCTTCTTGTTCTTTTTCTTCTTCTTTAATGAATCACAATAACCCATGCCTTTGAATCAGGAAAACATTAGTGAAATAACTTCAAAACATGTACATTATAACGATTACAGTCAGACGAGTAATGTCCCTTGTTAAAACTTTTTCTCACAGAATAGTCTGATGAAGATCAGAAACCGTTTTAGACGAATCATGCGAATAAATTCATTAATTTAGAACATTATTTTTCTTTTTATCAGTTGCTTTTGTCTTAACTTAAAATTTGATGATACATTCTTTAGCAATCTGATTAAAATCAGATATCTATGTGAAGATCTAACAGCGACCGCTTCGGGGTCATGTTCTGGTGACCTTTGAGTTAGCCAATGGAAATGCAGCTTTTAGAAATCTGAAAGTGAATCAAATCGTTCGGCACGCACTGATGCTCTTCAGTTTTACTGCTCAGGTTCCTAGAAACTGATAAAATTAGCGATTATGGTAGTAACATAGGTCACCAGAACATGACCCCTTCACGTAGGACAGTGGAGATCTGATTTTAATCAAATTGCATTCTTTACCATCGGCACGCTTACACTATTTATTTAATAAAATAAGATATACGTCAAGGAAATATATCGACAGACAGCAAAAGCTCTGTACTGACACTGATTTTCGAAAGTTTTCGTACATATCCAAGTTTTTTTTTTAAAATACGTACATTTCAATGATACTCAACTTACTTGATTTATGTTTTGGTGGCTTTTAAAAATACAAAAGAAAACAGCATTACTTTGCTATTAATAAATGATGCCATTTTAAATTCCATTTATACAAAATCGTTTGACTGCACAGTTTAAGAAATACTGTCTTCATTTAGGGAAATATTTTAAGTGTCCTTCGCGTAAGTTTAATCTTTGATATTAACAAATCTGCCAAATCTGTATAAATGTAGACTTAGTTAAGTTAGATATCATTAAATGCAGAATGTTGATCATTCGCTTCGCACTGTTTGTCATGTAACAGAAATGGTTTGTTAAGTGTTTAAAATTGTAGAATCCCTATGATCTCTCTCTCTCTCTCTCTCTCTCTCTCTCTCTCTCTCTCTCTCTTGTTCTTTCCAAGATATTTGGGAGTGAAGATGATGGATCTATATACGTACATACATACGTGAGCTTGTAAAATATTTAGGAGAAATGATTAACTACAACATTTTCTGCTAGTTGTGGGGTTTGTTAATGGACAGGAACGGTACGGAATAAACCTTAAACAATACACAGCGAATATTTAATGTACAAGAGTAGGAGCAATAGCGGCCTTGGGGAGGTGCGAAGGGTTCGGTTGAGGCCAATAATTTTGGAGTTTTTTTTAAAACAGATTATAATTAAAGCAGATTATTTAAAAATAAATTTGATTTTGAAAACAAACCTGTATTTTCCTACGAATATTTCACAGAATTTCTTTAGTGATATAGATATTAGATTTGGGGGGCCCACTGTCCTCGTTTCGCACTGGGCCCACACAGCCTACAACCGCCGCTGCTAGTAGTTAACTACAAACAAGACAAATACAATACACAACTCGTATGCCCGTATTTCATAAATTTAGCGCAGTAAGATACAAATTATATTTTACCAGACTCGAAGTGTAAAGCGTTATAAGTCTTTCAAATTATGTCTATTTCCTGTTGTGAAAGATAAGCACTCTTCATATGTACAAATGGAACGAAGAGATCTTCGGATAACAGACGGATTATTTATCTGTTATAAACAGTATATGTGTGTATGTGTATTATTATTATTATTATTATTTAGCATATCTTTACTGTTCATCACAGTTTTGATTTTTTAAAAATTTATTTATCGTTCTCTAGATCTCAATAAATAAATTTAAAAAAAAAAAAATCAAAACTGTAATGAGCAGTAAAGATAAGCTAAATAATAATAATAATAATAATAAACATATACATACATACATACTATTTGTTATTATTATTGTTATTAATAGCATTACAGTATGATTTTTAAAAAAAATTTATATATCGTTCTCTAGATCTCGAATTTCCGACACGTCTGTCTCTTTCTCTCAAAAATTCTGCCGTGACGGCTAGACCTAACCGCAATTCCGTCCCAAGCTCGCTAGAAGGTTTCCAGCAGTTATTCTTGCCTTGGGGTGATGCTGCTTTTCACGCATGCGTCAGCAATTTAAAAATAAAGTCATTAATAGATGTTCTGTTCTGACAGGGATTATTACTAAAAAGTGAGTGTTCTGAAGGATTTGATGCCATAGGTCAAAAGAAGGGGGATTTTAGTTTCCATCCGCATACCAAGGTCAGTTAAAATAAATTTATTAACACAGCGTAAAACTTCAGTATGGACTGACTGAATTCTCGTTTTACAATCGTGTCAATAATAATTGTTAATAACGCGCTTTTTCTAATGAAGTTGTTCATTATTCTGTATAAATAACATTTATTTTCAAAATGTCCAACATGTGAAAGATCGTTCCAACTGGTTTCAACGATCATCTCGTGTACGCAAAACGTGTGTATTACGTCACTGCTTTTTGTGTTGTTGATTAGTCTGGTTCCCGGAGTGGTATTTAATAGCATACTGCCAAGTCAGGAGTCGCGTAGCAGGGAACTAGACTAACTGTTGATACACCGCCAAACAAGATTTCTTTTTTACAAAACCTAGCGACATTTATTTCGTGGGACAATCGTATACGTCGAAACTCAAATTTTGTATTGTTCAGTTAGCACAATTGATGTCGCGATTTCATTGGTAGTGATAGTGAAACTTCTTATCATCCTTGATGATATCTCTAAGTGCCAGTTCCGGAATTCTCTGAAATTCGCTTGCCCACAATGGTCCGTATCTGTGAAACCAAGCTCTTTATTTTGTGAAGTATTCTTGGTTGCCTTGCTATCTTTGATCACAATTATGAATGAGTCGGTTAAATTAAGGTAGTTTATGTTACATACACAATAACATTTATAACAGTGTTCTATTGATCGAATGAAGTGAGTTCACCTGACATACGTCCGGGGCAGCTAGATTTTAAGTAGGATGGATTTGTGTTCCTTTTAACTTTTCTTTTTAAAAAACCTCCTTTATTTGATTCAAAAGACATAACTGACGTGATAATACAAAGGAGGCCAGCTTTTAATTCAGTGCAACAAAAAACATCCTAATATTTAATCTATACTCAACAAAGAAATATTAACTATGTATTGTATTATTTACAAAATCAATGACCCTAGTCTGGTACATAGTGAACTTGATTTTGGGCTAATTTCAATTACAAATTACAAATATACATAACATATAATCGTTAAGAACAGACAAAAAAATTATACAAATTAAATGTACAAGCGATCATCAGTAACAATTTGCCATTATTTATTTTTACCATTAAGTTTTTATTATTTCCTTTAATATGGAAAAAAAATGTACAAATAGTCAATTAAGTTTAGTCAATATACCTAAATATCTGACTGGCCAGACAGACTGGCTATTTATTTTTTCATGTCAGTTCGCCGTGAAACTAAACGGTACCAGACAAGGCAGGCTGGCAGCAATTTCACATGATGGTTGCAGCTGGGATTAAAACCTTGTGCTGTGTATATCATTGTTATGTCTCTTCTCAGACCTCTCATTAACATAAGTTCACCGGACAAAGGGTGTCTCACTAAACAATTATTTCCTTTCACAAAATCCTGGCACAAATTGGAAAATTAAATGGGTAATGCATAACATCACTAACATTTGATTCCTACAGTAATATCTTAAATCGTTCTTCAAGTCCTATCGTATGCTTAATGATAGCTTTGCATTATGTGATCCAAGTTAATGTCAGAGAAGAGGCAAAAGTGAACAAGTCTACACTTTTATTTATAAAACACGATGAAAAGCATGTGCATATCAACCAAAACATACAATGATAAATTTAAAAGTGTCTGCACTGCCCCAATTGTCCAAGTAAACTTAACCTCACTCAACTTTTACTAAAAATGTCATAGGAAACTTCACACTTGTATGCTCATACTTTGGCATGTCTTCTTAAGCAGCAGTAGAGCTGAACAGACCACTTGGCTGAAATCTTATTTATAAAAAATAAAGGTTCCTACAGAGGCTGAAAAAAAAAGGTCAATAACATAAACCGAACCTCCTAACTTTTATTATTACCAATAGTTTGAAAAACGGATAATAAATCGTTTGGGTTAGCTCATTTTCGTTACTTTTTGTTGACGTATTTTTTTTTCAGATTTTTATGCGATTTCGTTTACTCGCAGGTTATTCAATTTTTGTCGTTCAGCTCTACTGCTGCTATGAATTAAACAGCCATTATAGATATTATCAATAATGAGTATTGGAGAACCACACTCAGCTAAATTAGCTCGAGAGCGACTAGAGGCAATTAAAAAAATATCTACCTGTTCGTGATTCTGTTAAGCAACAACTACAATCGCATCAGGAGTCTCAGGTGGAATTTACAGAAGGTACAGAAAAATTATTTAAACCGATTGTCGAACCAACGAAGAAAATTGTTACAGCAACTGAGGCAACACAACGAGCTCTTGCAACATTGCCTGTTGATATTGCTGACCTGATTCAAGCTGCTCAGCCAGCTGCTGCTCAGCCTGAAGACGCTGAAGCACCAGTCCCTAAACCAAAAATGTTAGATAAATTTAATGAAAATGCTATTAATTTACTTATTGATATTAAAAACGTACAACAATTAGCTGATTTTGCTTTGGATAGTTTTAGTCGAAGAAGTAAATTAATGAAACCTGAATACGCTAATAAAATTAAAACCCATGAACAATGGCAAAAGGCATTATATCGCACAGTTATGGATGTTGAAAAAATTAAAGCTGATGATCCATTATATCAGCTTTATATTAATGAAATCGATGATTTAAAACAGTTAAGAAAACAAGAAGAAATGGAAAGAAAAAAACGTAAAAGGCAACAATCTCCAAAACCATTTAAATTACCACCATCACCACAACAATTTGAATTATCACCAGTATCATCACCACATCTCAAATTTCCATCACCAGAGCAACCAATACCACGACTGCAACCACTACTACAACAACACAAGATACTACAACAACAACAAGAGGTACAACGACAACGAGAACAACGAAAACAAGAACGACAAGAAACAATAAAACAACGACGAGAACGACAACAAAAAGAAGAATTTGAAATATTACCACAATCACCACAGATTAAATTACCACGATCACAACAACTACAACTAGCCCAAACAACAGTTAAGGAAGAAGAAGAAAAATTTCAAGACGTCCTTGGCGCAACTGGAAGTGGTCTAGGAAGTGGTCTTATTACCTGTCCCAATAACGTTCTTGCTGATGTCGATCGATTAGAAATTCTCACTGGAGGAAAACGAGCTGGTAATAATTCCCCAGAAATCATTAATGAAGTAGCTGATATTTGTAAACGATTATTTACAGGCGGTATCATGGATATTGATGTATATCGGTCCCTCATTAATGAAATCGCCGATGAGTATCATAGTGATTAAGTATGTAATTAGTGATAAAGTCACTTAATAATAATATGATCATACACAATACTCGTGGACCTACCATGGTCAGGGTAATAAATTCTCGATTACCGGTATACAAAACGACCTACGGAGATGGATTAGGTGATGTTATTCAGGGTCTGTTTAGAAGGATAGCCCCAAAAGCAATACCGATTGCAAAGCAGCTAGGAATGAAAGCTATTGATGTTGTTCGTGAAAAGGGTATAGGCGCTGTTGGTAATCTCGCTAGCAAAGCGTTTTCAGCAATTAAAGATAGACTATCACGATTAATACGCAGACCACAAGCGGCTCGACCTCAACCTGTGAAATTGGCCAGCACTGAGGTGATGCCAGCAAATGTCAGTAAAATAATAAATCAAGCAGCTAATCAAAAACTAGCGGAGTTAGCTGATATCCCGATGTCGGAAAAGGAAAAAAATATAACCGCTAGTCTGATAGCAGGAAGTGGTCTTCGAGTTAGACGAAGACGATAATAATAAAGATGTTTAAGCGCGTATCTGACCCCGCGTTTGACATGGATGCACCAGTTCTCAAAGATGAGTCTGTGCGCGATTATCAGTATTATTCTTACGACGCACGAATTCCAGATCAGCGTGGACGAATTGAACTACAGGTTCAGGATACAAGTAGATATTTCTTACCCGCTGAAGCATTTATTGAAGTCGAAGGTGAAATTTTAAATAACGTTGCTCCTGCAGCACCAGCACCATACGCCGCTGATGTTAGTGTCGGCTTTGTTAATAATGGTATTATGGCGTTATTTGATAGCGCTACGTACATGATTGACGGAAAAAATATTGAATCAATTCAGAAAGAAGTCGACGTTGCTACGACAATACTAGGCCTTGCAAGATACAGCGACGATTACTCAAGATCAGCTGGTCCATCAATGATGTTTGCAAAGGATACAACTGATTCTCCAGAGTACAAACAATATGATATAAGACGACCAAGAAATCATGCTAGAAACGCCGATGCGGATGTAGAAAATATGATTATTAATGTAGATGAAGAATTTAACTTAGGATTTAGATCACGTCGAGCAATGTTGCGTGGTGGAAGAAGAGTATTTTCATGTGCAATTCCACTGTCACATATCTTTGGATTCTGTAGAAATGTTAGAAAAGTCATTTTCGGAGCCAAACACACAGTTATACTAGTACAAAAAGGCACAGACGATGATGCAATCTGGCGACTCCCCGGTACTGATCCTGGTATAGTAGTACTAACAAAACTTTCCCTGTGGATGCCAGTGATGACTCCGTCAATATCTGAAGAAGACCGGTTGTTATCTTTTATGAGTCAAGGCGGTAAATCAACGTTTTCATGGTTGACTATGACCACAGATGCTATCCAGAGTAATATTAATGGTTTATTTACATGGCAGATAGCTTCTCAACAAGGTGTTTCTGCACCAAGACATATATTTATTGCGTTTCAAAATACTGCACGAATAAACGAACAAAATCTTAGTATTATGATATTTGACTATCTTGGTGTTTCTGAGGTTTCATTAAGGATAAATGGACACCAAGAACCATCCGAGGATATTTTGTTAAATTTCGATCAAAATCATGTAGCACGTGCATATCATCGATTAATGACATTCATGGGACGTGATCAAAATGTTGATACTGGTTTACAAATATCGCAGCTAGATTTTACATCGCTGTATCCGATTTATTACTTTTCTCTAGAACATTTAGATTTAATCAGACAATCTGTTGTAGATATTCATTTTCGATCTCGTGTTAATAGAGATGTTGTAAATATCCCTAATTACAGAGCAATTGCTGTTATACTCAGCGATAAATCGATGTTACTCGAAGGTGTTGGTGGACGAATGAGAGTTATTGATGCCCCAGTAGAAAACATGTAATTAGATCGTTCATAATATTAATAATGTCATATTATCACGTTAGTGTGAGTCTGACTCCTGGTCAGATTAAAAGGCTGCAATCAGCATCAAAAAATAATCGTGGAATAAAAATATCGCTAAAGCGAGAACAGATGACCGGTGCAAATAAACTATCGTTGACCGAGCGTCAGTTCAAAAACTTCAATGATGCTAAAAAATCAAATAAAGGCGTTAAATTTAATCTTTCTGCGGGCGCCATCAAAGACATCGCTAAAACGGGTGGTATATTTCCACTTCTCGCAGCTATACCAGCATTAATAGCAGCTGCAGCCCCAGCTGTTGCAAAGGCAGCTGCGTTACGTGCTGTTGGAACTGCTGCTGGAATGGCGTTAAAGAAAGCAACCGGACAAGGAATCAAAAAAAGGGAAGAGGTTTAAGATTACCAGGGACTCCACATTCATGGTACGGAAAGGGTCTAAGATTACCAGGGACAGTTTACTAATATCACCTATGCCCAATTTTGATTTACTTAATGCTGCTAAGCAATTAAAAATAAAAAATTTCAGAGGTGTTTTTATGCGCGATCAATTACCAAAAAAACCAAACAATATTGAAACCGGTATCATTAATCTCGATAAAAACTCTGGCCCAGGCACGCACTGGGTCGCATATGCAATTGATCCACGTGGAATTATTTATTTCGACTCGTATGGATTAGCACCACCAAAAGAATTTTTAAAGTACGTTACCGGTGATATTCCAATCTGGTATTCAACGCTACCAACACAAAAAATAACTGATCCTCCAATATGCGGTCGTGAAACCCTCGCTATGCTTGATGCTGTATCAAAATCAACAGCGCCGCCTCATAAAGTCGTACACGCGTTCACTACGCTACGTCATAACACTTAAACTGATATCAGTAAATATAATGGTAGATATTTATGGAAGATCCTCAGGTAAAACTCAGAAGTTCGATTTATCTAAATATGCAACTCTTGATCAGCTCAGAAATGAAATCGATGATTTATTAAATATCACGAGTGTGGATCAAAATGAAGTTGTCGTTTTTCAGGACAAACAAGGACGATTAAAAACGAGTAATATACAACTATCAGATGTTCTTGTACGAATTCCCAACGCGGTTGTTAATAATGTCGTTACTTTCACTGATCAAGGTAAAATACAGGATTCCGGTAAGTCGGTTAACGATTATGTTAAGAAAACTGGTGATGTATTTACTGGCGATATTGATATGTCAAGAAAAAAAATTACGTATCTGGGAGATCCAATAACAGATTTCGATGCCACAACAAAAAAATATGTTGACGATCAAGAATACAGGTACGTGTTGGTTAGCGGCGGTATAATGCGAGCATTTCTCAACATGAACAATAATGGTATTAATAATCTCAGAACACCAGAAACGGAATTCGACGCTGCAAATAAAAAATATATTGACGATAGGGAAATTGCGATTAATGAAAGAATTCTTGTATTAAGAACTGAATATAATGCTCATGTACAAACATTTCTAAATTTTCGTAGAAATATAAACAGAAATATTAACGAATTTTTTGGAACTCCACCAACTGTTATTATTAATCTCGCTGACATTAACACGAAAATCAACGATATCATTAGTGGTATTCCTAATATTATTCAAAAAACTAATCTCGTTAAAATTCCTCACAAGCAGATCATTAATATCGTGTACACAGTCGCATCAGGAAAAGCAACATGGACACCGGAAAATAACACCCTTAAACATACCGCAGAGGTCACTGGTGTATATAGATTATCTATATTTTGTGCTGAAAAATTTACTATATTTACCACATTTACATGGCGTCATTCAACCGATAGTTTTTCTGGAACTGTGTCTATAGTGTTAAACAAAGATGCTGAAGAAACGTTTATGCTGGTAGCGGATAATAAAAAGTTAACCACAGCAGATTATTGGTGGTGTATTGAATTTGTAGCTGAAACTCCTCAATTAGTTACCTAGATAAATATAATGAATCAAGAATCATTTATCGACGTTCAACGTCACAGATACGCTCAAGTATGTGAGTGTCAAACTAAACTAAAAAATATCATCGACGATTACACGATAAAGGTAAAAAATATCGTCGTCGTATGGTCGTTATTGATATAATGGTATATTCGGTTTCTGCTGTTATTGCTGGAACTGGATTATTACTATCAACAATAACGATGACAGCGCCTGCAGTTGTAACAATTATAGTTTCAACGGCAACAACATGCGCAGGTATTTTCAGTATTATCGCTAAGAAAATATCTACGTGTACAAATAATAAACTAAACGAGTACGTGATGAAATTGCACACAGCAACAGCCGCATACACTAAATTATGCTCGTATATTTCAGCGTATCTCAGTGATGGTAAAATATCCGATGAGGAGTTCGTAACGATAATGAAAACCTATGATGAAGCGTTCATAATCGCTAGTGATAATAACGGAAAGATGGAGAATTAAATAATAACGATAATAATAATGTCAGAGTCGCGCGAATTACTTCAGCAGATGTAGCTAATACAACACCGTCAAAAACTACTATGATATCATTAAGTTCAACCAATCCTGAATTTAGCGTTAATTTTCCAACTGCAATTCCAGCAAAGAAATAGCATTAGCGCAATTACGAGTTTATTATAGTTGGCCTAATATTAGATCAAAACCGTTTGGTGGACAACAACCAAATAATTCACTGGTATTTGCGAATAAAAATAAACTGGATGGAACACCTGACTGGCAGGTTGTTGGAATTTCAACGGGCAGTTATCAAATAGAACAGATTAATGATGAATTCCAACGCAGAATTAAATCTATCACAGGGAAAGAATCTAAAATAGCAATAACTGTTCATGAACCAACACTATCAGCGGCGATTGAAATAAATTCTCCTGATTACCTCGTAGATATTTATCAAAGTTCGATCAGATCCGTGTTAGGATGGCCTGATGTTCCACCTGTTTATAATGGAGTTTCAGAACCAAAAATAGAAGAATTTAAAACGAGTGAAGAAAAATTCATTAAAGATCCAGAATATCGAAAAAAACAACCATGGAGTAATACAAGATTTGGATTTCCAAACGACGATATATATTACTTTACCGATTTTGACGGTAAAAGAATCCCCAAGTTGAATAAAGCATTATTTATTGTTAACATAGACACCAGGACGAAGATTAGTTCCTATACGGTTGATGTAGAATTTATTAAACATTTTTTAGATACTCTTAAACACGAATACGATAAAACGTTTAATGATTTAAGAAATTTACTTATTTCATTATCACAATATTATAATGAAAGTGTAAAGCAGCAAATAATTGAGTCAATAAAACACTTAAATGGTATCTTATTCGATTTATACATCGTTAATCGAAGTATTATAAACACCGCGACTAAACTCGATGGAAATCGTTACACAAATCCAGAATCTAAACAAGTATTTCTTAATCGTTATAAAATAACAGAAAAAGATTTACAAACATTTGTTATACCAGATTTAAATAACGCTAAAATGAAGAAATCATTAAGTGATCTTATTGAAGAATATTATCCGGGAGTAATTGAATCGTGGAGAAAAATAGCCCCACCACCGATTATACTAAAACACAATAACAACCCCTTTGGTGCCGGACGTCATATATCGCCAGGCATTGTAAACATAACAACAACAATTGCAGTCAATCTAGTATGTGATGTTATTGAAGGTAGCTATCAGGTAGATCTTTCTAAACCTAGCCAGGCTCAGCAAGGGTACATATTATTCAGTTTTAGCCCGTTGGTCCCTCCCGGTTCGTTAATTGTATCAGAGCCAATTAATCCCGTGTACCTGCGAGTTCATAATCCGTTATTATCAAGAATACACTTTAAACTTACAGACCAAAATAATAGAATTCTGGACACGAGAAATGAAGTGCTAAATATAAACCTGTATGTGAAATCATAATACGTTTTTATTATAATAAAAAAAATATCCGGATGTCTATAATATTATTCTTTTGTTTACATAAAATCCGTGCACAATCGAAATCTATTATCTAGAAGACTGTGGCTGCAATTGATTATTCCATATAACGGCTGTGCTGCGTAAAGTTATTTTAAGAACCGCTATATAACTAAATCAATATCCGCTGTTACGGCTTTAGACTCAGTGTTATAATATATATATTTTGGAAACTAGAAATATAAAATCTCATTTTAGACAGAAAAAAATGTGGTTTTTATTAAGAATATTGTAGTTTTTAGGAATAACGATATGACTGACAAATTGTTAAGCTAAGGTTATTGGTAAACACATACTAACTTTTTCAATATGTATTTATAACAAGGTCCGATAGCTCAGTTGATAGCGCGTAGAAACTCTCATCCGGAGGGTCATGGTTCGAAACTCAAGAAGGACAAATTGTCTGCGGGGGGCGATTTTAGGCCAAGATTTATAATTTATTGGGGGCTCCAGCCCTCCCGTCTTCAGAGTACACCAATCCACTACGTCAACACGTGGTGGATTCACTTTTGTGAATCACCCATTGGTTGATCATTGGGGGTTGGTGTGCTGGCGTGAAGACGGCATTTCATCATCATCATCATCATATCATCATCATATCATCTCATCAAAAATATACAGCGGGGGTGATATGAGGTCGTGACCTTGTGACTTCACTAAAGGGGTACCCCACACAAGGGCCATTCCAAAAGACACAATCGCAAAACTAAAAATAAACCTAATGAGATTCCAGGTCACAAAGACCAATCAGCTTTTGAGTTCTTAGAGTTTCGGTTACGGATATCTAGGAATTCTTGTAAGGCAATAAACAGAATCTGATTGGTCACTAAAATAAGACCTACACGTGTATAAACAACCCTCTGAGTTCCTAGAGTTTCGGTTACGGATATTTAGGAATTCTTTCGGGGGTAAACTAATAACACGTATAGACAACCCTCTGAGCCTCTAAAGTTTCGGTTTCGGATATTTAGGGGTCTCTTGGGGGGAATGTCTAAACAAGGATTCGGAACCTCATTAGGTTTATCTGATACAACTATGGAACGGTAGACCGAATGTCACCCCGCGTTGTATATTTTTGTTTATCTTTATA
>JAECUM010065957.1:0-26571 GCA_016617855.1 Megalonaias nervosa | reverse complement strand
TATGTGGAAAAAAATAACTTTTCTGTGTGTTTTTGAGAGAAAATATGTATTTTTTTTTCACAGTAAATGTGCTAGAGACTGTAATTGATAAATATTTTGTCAGAGAGTATAAAAGTATTTTTATTACCCAAATTTTGCTTGTTTTTCAGTCAAATTTCTGATTTCGTTTTGTCAGAAAATATAAAAATACCCAGATATACTGCAATCATTTTTCTTTGATTTACTCTACGAGCGTATGTACAAATTAACATATAACGTTTCTCCTCTTAGGTCCACAATGTTGCCATTCTGATTTGTGAGTTTGAAATTCATTCTTGTCAATAATGGATTATGTACACGCAAGTAGACCTGATTTATTGGCTCAGACACAATGAGCCATCCGGGTGGCGCTTGAATACTTGATGAATATAATATATATCCTTGCTCCGCAGTGCCACTGCGGTGGTTAGATTTTGAAAGATCTACGTGGTAACTACTATCAATTATATCGCATACTAGATTCAGTGCGATTGTCGATGTGATGTTAACAATGCCTGGCGATATATGACGGCCTCCACCGTATGGATCGTTGTTATGTTTAAGAATAACCGGTGGTGGGGCTATTTTTCTCCACGCTGCATATATTTTAGGGAAATATTCATCAATGACATCGTTGAGTGTTTTCTTCATTTCATCGTTATTTAAATCTGGTATTATAAATGTTTGTAAATCTTCTTCTGTTATTTTGTAATGATCAAGAAATAATTGCTTACGTTCTCGATTAGTGTAATGACCATCACCAATATCAGTCGCAACGTTTATAATACTTCGATTGGCGATGTATAAATCAAATAGGATCTTATTTAAATGTTTTATTGACACGATTATCTGATTTTTTACATCATCGTCATAATGTTGAGATAATGAAATAAATAAACTTCTTAAATCATTAAGTGTTTTATCGTATTCAGGCCTAAGAGGATCTAAAAATCTTTTAAAAAATCTTACATCAACAATCTGTCGATTTCCCCCCCCCCCGGCTTCTATGACGAAATCAAATGCTGATCTAGTTATCTTAGGGATCCTTTGACCGTCGAAATCAGTAAAGTAATATCTATTGTCGCTTGGATCAAATTCAAATAATATATAAGACCATGGATTTTTATTTCGATATTCTGGATCTTTAATGAATTTTTTTTCCGTTGTGAGAAATTCATTTTTAGTTGGTTCTAAAATTCCATTATAAATAGGGGGAATATCAGGCCATCCTAATACTGATCTAATCGAACTTTGATAAATATCTACAGAGTAATCATGGGAATTTATTTCAATCACCGCAGATAGTGTTGGTTCGTATACACCAATTGTTATTTTTAATTCTTTTCCTGTAATAGACTTAATTCTGCGCTGGAATTCATCGTTGATCTGTTCTATCTGATAACTACCAGTTGGAATACTAACTACCTACCAATCAGGAGTTCCATCAAGTTTATTCTTATTTGCGAATACTAGTGAATTATTTGGCTGTTGTCCACCAAATGGTTTTGATCTAATATTAGGCCAGCTATAATAAACTCGAAGCTGCGCTAACGCTATTTCTTTTGCAGGAATTGCGGTTGGAAAGTTAACGCTAAACTCAGGATTGGTCGAACTTAATGAAATCATCGTAGTTTTTGACGGTGTTGTATTAGCGACGATCTGCTGAAGTAACTCTCTTGACGTTGTCAAGGACTCAGACATTATTATTATTGTTATTATTTAATTCTCCATTTTGGCTATCGTCAGTAGCGATTATGAATGCTTCATCGTAGGTTTTCATTATTGTTACAAATTCCTCGTCGGATATTTTACCATCACTAAGATAAAATGAAACACATGAAGTTAGTTTAGAATAGGCTGCTGTTGCTGTGTGTAATTTTATTATATACTCACGTAATTTATCATTTGTGCACGTAGATATCTTTTTAGCGATAATACTGAGAATACCTGCGATAGTCGTTGAAGTTGAAACAATAATCGTTACAATTGCTGGAGCTGTCATTGTTATCGTTGATAATAATAATCCGGATCCAGCAACAATAGCAGAAACTGAGTAAACGATTATATCAATGACAACCATACGTCTGCGATATTTTTTTTACTTTTACTGTATAATTGTCGATGATATTTTTTAGTTTGGTCAGACATTCACATACTTGATTATATCTGTGACGTTGAACTTCAATTGAAGTTTCATTCATTATACTATGACGTTAAGTAATTAATTGGTGAGTTTGGTTACAAATTCCAGACACCACCAGTAACTAGCAGCAGCTGTATGTTTATCAGATAATTCCAACATAAATATTTCCTCAGAATCTTTATCCAATATTACAGATACAGTTCTAGAAGAATTACCAGTTGATGGAGATGTAGTAAATATTCTAAAATCTACACTGCTAAGTACGGACAACCTATACACACCAGCAATTTCCGCAGTGTATTTGATGGTTTTATTTTCTGGTGTCCACGTGGCTGATCCTGATGCTACTTTGTACACGATATTTTTAATTTGTCCGTGTGGAATTTTAATCAGATTAGTTTTTTGAACAATATCGTTGAGTTTCATGTTAACGTCGGCTAGTCTTATGTCAACGATTGGTGGATCACCAAAAAAATCATGTACAGATTTGTTTATGTTTCTACGAAAATTTAAAAACGTTTGTACATGTCTAGTAAAAGTACCATTGAGTGTGGTGATTTCGTCATTGATTGTTTTTAGCGAAGTTGTCGTAGGAATGTTGCTATCGTTTACATATTTCTTCGTTGCAGCGTCAAAATCAGATTCTGGTGTTCTAAGATTATTAATACCATTATTATTCATGTTGAGAAATGCACGCATTATACCACCGTTGACTAACACGTACTTAGATTCTTGATCGTCGACGTATTTTTTTGTTGCTGCATCTGTATCTACGGTTGGATTTCCAAGGTCTATAATTTTATTTCCTGACATAATAATGTTACCAGTAAATACATTACCAGTTTTCTTGATAAAATCATTAACTGACTTACCAGAATCTTGTATTTTACCTTGATCATTAAAAGTAACGATATTATCAACCACTGCGGTAGGAATTCGTATAAGTACATCTGGCAGTTGTATATTGCTTGTCTTTAATCGTCCTTGTTTATCCTGAAAAACAACGACTTCATTTTGATCCACACTTGTAATATTTAATAAATCATGAATCTCATTTCTGAGTTGATCAAGAGTTGCGTATTTAGATAAATCACCACTCTGTTGAGCTTTACCACGAGCAGATCTTCCGTAAATATCTACCATTATATTTATCAATATCTGTTTAAATGTGACAATGTGGTATATTCATGCACGACTTTATGAGGTGGTTTTGTTGATTTTGATATAGCATCAAGTACATTAAGTACTTCACGACCACATATTGGTGGATCAGTTAATGTTTGTGTTGGTAACGTTGAATACCAGATTGGAGCAGTATTATTGCTGACATAATGAAGAAATTCTTTTGGTGGCGCTAATCCATATGAATCAAAGTAAATAGTTCCACGTGGATCAATTGCATATCCAACCCAATGCGTGCCTGATCCAGAATTTTTATCGAGATTGATAATACCAGTTTCTAAATCGCTAGCGATTTTAGGTAGTTGATCGCGCATGAAAACACCTCTGAAGTTTTTTATTTTTAGTTTTTAGCAGCATTGAGTAAATCAAAATTGGACATAGGCGATATCAGTAAACTGTCCCGGGAAGTCTTAGACCCTTTCCGTACCATGAATGTGGAGTCCCTGGCAATCTGAGACCTTTTTCCCTTTTTTTTGATTCCCTTTCCTGTTGCTTTCTTTAATGCCATTCCAGCAGCAGTTCCAACAGCGCCTAATGCAGCTGCTTTTGCAACAGCTGGGGCTGCAGCTGCTATTAAAGCTGGTATAGCTGCGAGAAGTGGAAATATACCACCCGTCTTAGCGATGTCTTTGATGGCGCCCGCAGAAAGATTAAGTTTTATACCTTTATTTGATTTTTTGGCTTCATTGAAGTTTCTGAATTGACGCTCGGTCAACGATAATTTATTTGAACCGCTCATCTGTTCTCACTTTAGCGATATTTTTATTCCACAGTTATTTTTTGATGCTGATTGTAACCTTTTAATCTGACCAGGAGTCAGGGTAACGCTAACGTGATTGTATGACATTATAATTATTATCCTGATTTTAAATCAGGTGATCTAATTATGTGTTACATATTTTCTACTGGAGCATCAACGACTCTCATTCGTCCACCAACACCTTCAAGTAACATCGTCTTATCGCTGAGTATAACAGCTATTGCTCTGTAATTAGGAATAGCTACAATGTTTCCATTAACGCGAGTTCGAAAATATATATCAACAACAGATTGTCTGTATAAATCTAAATGTTCCAGCGAAAAGTAATAAATCGGATATAAGGTTGTAAAATCTAACTGTGATATTTGTAAACCAGTATCAACATTCTGATCACGATCCATAAACGACATAAGACGATGATATACACGTGCTACATGAATATTTTCAAAATTCAGTAATATATCCTCAGATGGTTCTTGATGTCCATTTATTCTTAATGAAACTTCAGAAACACCAAGATTGTCGAATATCATTGCACTATGTTCTTGACTATTTACTCGTGCAGAACTTTGAAACGCAATAAATATATGCCGTGGTGCAGAAACACCCTGCTGAGAAACTATCTGCCACGTGAATATCCCATTAATATTACCCTGGATAGCATCTGTGGTCGTTGTCAACCATGACAACGCTGATTTACCACCTTGACTCATGAAAGATGTTAACCGATCTTCTTCAGATATTGTTGGAGTCATCACCGGCATCCATAATGAAAGCTTGGTTAATACTACTTTACCAGGATCACCAGCGGATCTCCATAATGCATCATTATCATTGCCTTTTCGTACAAGTACAACTGTATGTTTAGCTCCAAAGATGACTTTTCTGACATTTCTACAGAATCCAAAGATATGTGACAGTGGAATTGCACATGAAAATTTTCTCCTATCACCTTTTAACATTGATTTACGTACTGCAAATCCTAAGTTGAAATTTTCATTCATTAATGCGACTTCGGTTCTAGTTGCATTTAATATTACATTTTTATTATCAGGGTGGTCAGAAGTATCCTTCGCAAACATCACTGATGGTCCAGCTGATCTTGAATAATCGTCACTGTATCTCGCAAGACCAAGTATTGTTGTAGCAACGTCAACGTCTTTCTGAATTGATTCAATATTTTTTCCATCAATCATGTACGTAGCGCTATCAAATAACGCCATGATACCATTATTAACAAAACCAACACTAATATCGGCCCCATATGCTACTGGTGCTGCAGGAGCAACGTTATTTAAAATTTCACCTTCTACTTCAATAAATGCCTCAGCGGGTAGGAAATATCTGCTTGTATCTTGAACCTGAAGCTCAATCCTTCCACGCTGATCTGGAACTCGAGCGTCATAAGAATAATATTGATAATCACGCACAGACTCATCCTTGAGTACTGGTGCATCCATGTCGAACGCTGGATCAGATATGCGTTTAAACATCTTTATTATATTTGCTATCGTCTAACACGAAGACCACTTCGAGAAGTGAGACCACTTCCAGCTATCAGACTAGCGGTTATATTTTTTTGTTTTTCTGATAATGGTACATCAGCCAACTCTGCTAGTTTTTGATTAGCAGCTTGATTTATTATTTTACTAATATTTTCAGGCATTATTTCAGTGCTAGGTAATTTTACAGGTTGAGGTCGGACCGCAGGTCTGCGTATTAATCGTGCTAGTCTATCTTTGATTGCTGAGAATGCTTTACCAGCAACATTGCCAACAGCACCAATACCTTTTTCACGAACAACATCAATAGCTTTCATTGATAGTTGCTTTGCAATCGGTATTACTTTTGGGGCTATCCTTCTAAACAGACCCTGAACAATATCGCCTAGTCCATCTCCGTAGGTTGTTTTGTATACTGGTAATCGAGAATTTACCGCCCTGACCATGGTTGGTCCACGTTGAGTACTATGTACGATCATTTTATTATAATAACTGTATTTAATTACATACTCAATCCAGTGACTTAGTCACTATAGTAGTCGTCAGCGATTTCATTAATGAGAGACTGATATACATTAATATCCATAATTCCACCTGTAAATAATCGTTTACAAATATCAGCTGCTTCATTGATGATTTCTGGGGAATTATTACCAGCTCGTTTTCCTCCAATGAGGATTTCTAGTCGTTCAACATCAGCAAGAACGTTATTAGGACAGGTAATAAGACCACTTCCTAGACCACTTCCAGTTGCACCAGGAGTATCATAAAATACTTCTTCCTCAGTTTCTTCTTTTGATTCCGGTAATGTTTTTGGTTTTGGTGATACTGGATAATCATGAAGTGATTGCTCAAATGGTTTTGGTGTTTTTTGTTGTTGTTTTGGAGGTTTTTGTTTCTTTTGTTTTTTACTTTGTTCTTCCTTCTCTTTTCTTGATTTGATTAAATCATTGATTTTCTCAATATAATCCTTATATAATGGATCATTATCTCTAGCTTGTTCAACATCCATACGTATGCGATATAATACTTTTCGCCATTGTTTACTGTTTTTAATATCTTTAGCGTGTTCAGGTTTCATTAATTTACCTCTTTGACTAAAACCATCCAAAGCAAACTCAGCTAATTGTTTTAGGTTCAAGTTTTCAATTACCTTAATAGTATCTTCATCAAATTTATTTATCAGTTCAGCAGTACTTATTGCATGACTCTTTTGTTCGGGGGCTGGTGCTTCAGCGCCTTCAGGTTGATCTTCATCCTCAGGTATTTCCGGGACTGGCATCGCAGCAGCTATTTCGGCTGGAAGTCCACGTAAAATTCTTTTTGTCTGTTTTGTTCTTTCTGCTATTTTTCTAGTTGCTTCAGCGGTTTTCTCTAACACAGGTAGAATGCCTTTAGTAGTCTCAGTGATAGGTTTAAATAATTGTTTTGTATCCTCTTCAAATTCAACATGAGATTCTTGACGAGATTGTAACTGTTATTTAACTAAATCACGAACAGGTAAATATTTTCTAATTGCCTCTAGTCGCTCTCGAGCTAATCTAGCTGAATGTGGTTCTCCAATACTCATTTATTAATAATATCTATACTGGCTGTTGAATTCATAGCAGCAGGGAGGGCGAACGACCAATACTGAGTGACCAACGCGTAAACGAAATCGCATAAAAATTTGAAAAAAATACGTCAGCGATTGATAACAAAACTGAGCTAACCCAAACGATTTATTATCCGTTCTCAACCGTATGGAAATAGTCAAGTTAGACGCTTTGGTTTAGCGTCATTGACCTTTTTTTTAGCCTTCGTAGGAACCTTTATTTTTGTAAAATAAGGTCTCAGGCAAAGTGGTCTGTTCACCCTTCCTACGCACAAAAAATAAAAAAAAACCGCTTTTAAAAAATGGTCCAAATTATTTGGTTGGTTAGAGGTTTCAATTTGACGTTATTGACCTTGTATCTCAGTCTTTTTGAGACCCCCCCACCAGGCAAATTTTTCCTATCTTCGTAGGAACCTTTATTTTTATAAAATAAAGTCTCTACGCAAAGTGGTCTGTTCGCCCTCCCTGCTGCTAAAAGAAACAGCAGTAGGTCAATATTCTAAGCGGTAATAACTCAGTTTCACAAATGAACATCATATAACAGCAAAAGCAAGACCCATGTATTGAATGGACTGAAATGTACATAAAAGTATGGGGTAAACGAAAGAATTACTGACTATATTACCATAATGAAAGGAAGGGGGAAAAAAACCTAATACTGTGCCATCTACCTGCAGTTTAAGGAGCTGATCAGTGTAAACCACTAATAAATTATTAACATGTTGTCCTGTCCAGCAGGAATTGACTTGCAGGCACTCTAGTATTAATATTGGTGGAAGAAGAAAAAATAAAAGGAAAACAATCTGTCCAATATACAGAAATATTCTGAATTGGAACAGCTATCAAATTTATACATCAAAGAACTGAAATGATTTCTGACTGTCTATTAAGATTTCTGTTTATTAATATGCACAATTTTTGTGTCATTCAGGAAAATAATTGAAGACAAGATATGATGTGTATATAATTTTTGTAAATATTTTCTGACTATTAATATATATTATTAATCTTCATCAAGAAACATGTATTTGAAAATATTAATTGAATGCTACATGTTTAAATTATCAAATTAATAAAGCTATTACTATTACAATAAATATACTTTCTTTTTGTTTCTCTCTCTCTCTCTCTCTCTCTCTCTCTCTCTCTCTCTCTCTCTCTCTCTCTAGCAGTGCATAAATCCATTGTCCATGTTGTCCAAGTTGGAAATTTGTTCTTATGGATGAGCAACGTTTACACGGATTCTGGCCTGTAACTTGAAAAGGCAGGAGTTCCCATTTTGTCTGAACGATGTTTACAAAACATCATTCATACTTAACGGCGGGTACCATATAGCTGTGTTGTGTATTTACTGAAATGCTGAAATTTATTGATTAGGGACTGAAACTAGCCGCAGCTTCTATGGATACAACCAATGGAAGCACACAGTACTGGTTTAGGCAATATCCTTTGATGGTTATATTAGAACAAATTTCTTTGACTGGAGGATAAGGCTTCCCCCGAGGAAACTGCTGGCTTGAACCAGTTGATGGATTCCAGAAAAAATACGGATATAGAGTTGTGTGCGAAGAAAAAAATGTCTACTAGACGAATCTAATTCACTGAGCGTTTGGATTGTCTCAATAATATGCTAATGGCAAGCACCCAAATGATCCATACTGCAACCTCATAATATTCCGGTTAGATCTCAATAAATTTAACTCGCGATCAGTTCAGTTCCGACTCAATTATGTAATTGTTTCGGGCGTCAAGTGGTGGCGGAAAAGTTTCCGGTTTTTCCCAACTTTCACCAATGTTTGCAAAATTCAAGGACTTTTCACTGTTGGGAACAAATTTATCATTTCTCCCGATTTCCCGGTAGTGTGGGAACCCTGCACAAAACAATATTAAGATGCTGAAATAAAGATTAAACATATTATATTTTCTACTTACCATTTTCTGGATGGATCATTTCATCTTTGGCTTCTGGTGTGTAAAGGTAGCATGAATGTGTTGATTCTTAAAAAAAAAAAAAAAAAAAAAATATTCATATGATGGCAAGAAATGAAGAATACTGGAAACAAGAAATGTCAACATTAACATGGTCAGATGTAAAAGTTGCCAGAAGCATTGACAGGGTTAGTAGCATATTTCTTCCAAAATTGTCAAGGGTTTATCAAGGTTTTTCAAGGTTTAAAATCATGTTTTTCAAGCTGCATCCTTACATTAATTTTAAAGGATACATAAATGAAACTATGTAAACACAAGTTAATACTTACTATTACTTTATACGAGGAACATTTCTTGTAAATGTATTTTATTTTAAAAAAAAAAAAAAAAAAAAAAACATGAAGTCAAGATTTTGATAATTAATATCATTCCCATTAATACTAAACATCCTACATCTGCGCATTAGAATAATGTACAGTCACTGAACTATGTTCATTTTACTCTGTCTACACTAAACTATTTACAAAGTCCAAAATATTTTAGAGTGAATTTTTCAGTTCTTGTAGCTTGTCATCAAGCTGTTTTTCAAGAGCTCTAAGTTCAGCGATTTTGTTCTTAACACTTTTCCTCAAACTATTTGATGTCATGATAAAGGAAATTTTCCTACAGGTCTCTGCTTTCAATGCATAATCATCAGCAGCAGCTGTCATTGTCTCAATGTCTTTTTCAGTACCTGCCTTTTTTCTTCACCCATCCCCATACAACAAAAAAAGTAACAAAGATATGTGTTGTATTGTATTATCACTTATTTAAAACAGCGTATGGATAATTTAAACTATTTCATATTAGATATATTAATATTTGTAACGTGGCGAATTTTGAAGACTTATTGAAACTTAATGTGAATAAATTGTACATTGAAGTTAGCTTAGTCAAGCCAAAAGGTCTTGAGAAAGTTCACTGATATTTCTTTTATTCATCTCTGAAACATAAAAGGGTCTACGTTAAGCTTCAGTAGAATTGACCGAGTCATCGTAATGGTATAGTGACACAGCGTACATAGAGTTACAACCGTATCAGTCGGGAGAGGACTTTATGTCACATAATTGATCTTCAAAGGAAAGCTAATTGCAGCATATTTTAGGCTGGTGAAATCTGATGAAAGACGTGATTATTAGGGGAGAATTTTAGGAACAGTTACTTCTGATTGATCAGTAAAGAATTAAGGCGTACACCTTGGGAGACTTAGAATTTATAGGAGCAACTTTAGTCAAATTTCTTTAGTCGAGAATGCTTGGGAGAAGTCAGATCGACTCCGTGGGAACAATAGAATTGTGTTTCCCTCGTTAACGAAGAAAGGTCAGATAGCTGTCTTGGAAAGGAAGACAGGCTATAGAGATTTGACACACGATTGTGTGGGGAGAAAGAAAGAACAGCATTAAGGTACGCAATTTTAGTTTCAATATAATATTCTATTTTCATTTGTTGGTTTTATGCAAATGTGTTTGATATGAGTATGATTCATGCTATGTCTCGATTATTCAAGTTCATAGGTATCTATCGATGAGAATTGTATGCAATTTGTTTATTAATTTTACAGTTAGTTCATTGATAGAATTGACGGATTGCATGTAATCAGATATTCAGTGTGCAGTATTTTCATAGGGATTTATGATGTAACCCAAAGAATGTTCAAATATGCAGTATTTCATAGAGATTTATGACTCAACCCTAATATGCAGATGTGTCATACTTTTTTATGGTTACATAAATTGATTTCCTGTGTAGAATGATACTGTTATCGTGAGTTAATGACAATTGTATATATACATGAACTTCAAGCTAAGGTCATTTGTACAAATATAACGTGTATCTTACCGAAATACAGGAATTTGTAAGGACCGTTATTTGTTAAGATCACATTATGTCAGAATTTATGCAGTGTGAATCGCTAATCTGAATACGAACAAAGAGAGTTTATATATAGAAGATCACATTATGTCATAATCTATGCAGTGTGAATCGTCAATCTGAATACGAACAAAGAGAGTTTATTTATATGCAGATAAGTGGGTGAAAACATAACTAGCTCTCGTAATACTCTCGTATTTAAGTGAACAGCTTTATACCCTCGAAGAAAGGAGAAAAGAAGTAAAAAGAAAACCCGATGAGTCAAGGGGAAATCCGCATCTAAGAGAGGTCGGAATAATCAGGGGTCAGAAAGAGGACCAAAGCGCACGCATTAGACGTGGAAACAAGATGAGAGGAGACAGACGCCAGGTGATGCTGTCAAGCGTGGAATTTAACTCTAAATTCACTACTCGTAATATGATGTAAATTGAACACTGCGACTAAATTCTATCAATGTAAATCTGTTGGATTGAAAAGTGAAATTTTGGTCATGCATTAATTGGAAGTGAAAGTTTGGTTATGTATTAATTGAATACATTTATTTTAGTAAATCTGTTGGATTGGAAAGTGAAATTTTGGTTATGTATCAACTGATTAAATTTATTTTTATTTATTGAAAAAAGGGGCTCGTAGTTGTTATTTCTTTCAATAGCCGTGTTCAGCTATCTGTTAACGTTCCATCTATCCGTCCACACTGGGCAATAACACCGTGGGAGGTCATTCCCTAGTTAACGATCGCCAAATCAATTAAGGAGGCTTTAATGTTTACAGTCCCCCGTTACAATATTTCTCTCAGCTTAGCAGTAGTCTATATTTTTTTATTCATTGTGTTCATTGCACTTACTGTCTGTCCTATTTCCACTCAATCGAAATATGGAGCCGGATCAAACTAATTTCATAGTTAAGACTATATATAGTTACTATTTTAAAACTTGAATCTCTGTGTTCACATACTTCTTTCATCAAAAACGATTTCATGTTGAAGACTTCTTGTTTTGTTTCCCATATTAGCCACCATTATGAGAGCTTTGTGGGGTTTTTTTCAACTGCATGTGACCATAGAGCACTCCCTCTCCCATTGCATGCAAATCAATATCCTTCTGGCATAATTTGCATTTTGCAAAGCTCTCTGAGAAAGATCTCATAACCCAAACTTATATTTTTCTTCGTCTAGCCACCGAGGTTGGAATCGGCAGCCAGCCATTTTGAAGCACACAAATGATTCAAATCTATACCTTGGATACATCCGGGCTTCGTACAATTTGAAGTTAAAATGTACGACTGCGCAGTGGCCAGTTGCGGAAATTTCCTTTCCAGCACATACTTAGCGAGAGATCTTTTGTTTCCTTTTCTTTTTATTTAAATCTGTAAAACGAAAACTATTTTTTGATTCCTTTTGGTTTCAAGAAAATCAAGGCTTTTCAATGTACCCAGATAATATTTTGAATTTTCAAGGTGTTTTCAAGGCCTTGAGGGACAAATTCAATTTTCAAGGCTTTTCAATGTTTTCAAGGTCCCCTACGGACCCTGCATTGACTGCATCCAAAATAAAATTTATATGAAACTATCCCGATATTTACCACATTATCCTTAATTTTTCCAAAGTACATTTTCAGAACAGGCATTACTTTCACTGTAGTTGCAACAATGAACTATAATACCCCAATTCCCCAGTCTTTTCTTCCATTATTACTTCAAAAAATATCTTTCAGATTGATACAAGTATACCTTAAAACTGAACAATCATGTTGTATATGTCATGAATAGCTGTTGGTGATAATATTACAGCAACATCTACACTGACATTCACTAACATCTCATGCTGATCTAATCAGCATAAAATAAAGGTATATATCAGTGCACACATTTAAAAGGATAGCTTCCTGACAAAAAAATGAATAAAATTAAGTATCAGCAGTAACTCTTGATACAAAAGAAAAGGATACCTGATACAGCATAAACAAACAAGTTTTAATGTAAAACGTCAATCACATAATCAAGGTATGACAAATTAATATTCTACATTCTGCCAAAAAACAAGTTGTAAAAGAAACAAATAATGTTAAAAGGAAAGAGATTACCATATATATATATATATATATATATATATATATATATATATATATATATATATATATATATATGTATATATATATATATATATATATATATATATATATATATATATATATATATATATTAGGACGCGATGAAATAATTAAATTTTTCCTGTCCCAGAACTTATGGTGACACTTCTTTTCACCAAGGTCATCTGTCCCAAGACTTAAATTTGTTGAATTTGTGCCCCCTCCCGCCACTGCACGTTGCAATAACCTAGATAAACAAAACGCTTATTTGATAATAAATTGAAAGAAACTAACTTTATATTGTTATCGTCTATTCCTCTTTGATCATCATGAACAATTCATTAAAGAAAAACATTTATCCACGAGCTCCGTATATGTCGCATATGGATGCTGCACTATGTATTGCTTATGTCAGATAACACACGACTCGATATTCTAATGAGTAAATCAGAAAAAAAGGGCACAACTGACCGTTCTTGAGGTTTTCGATCTCCACTGCCTGCTGATTCAGTGTTGTGGCTTGTTCACCCAGCGTTGCTTTCATATTTCCAACTTCACGGTCTAACTCCAAGACCCAAGAAAAATTCTCGGGCGGACTATCTTCACCGACACTAACGATGATCGGCAGGAGGACATAGATAAGCGGGAAGTTCATAGTTGCTAATTAGATGAATATGTTCCAATAGTCGAGGAGAGAAATGATATTCAAATCGACAGGTTTCTCTTTTCTTGTCTATTCCTCCAATCATATCAATCCGTCCCAGTTATCACCGCCTTGTGTCTTTTGCTACGACGAAATAGAACGCGTTAATTTCCCATGTGAATGCTCATCTAAGTGTTATTGATATAAGACATATGAGCGACTGAAGTAATAGATAAACTAATACAGCCTGACCTTGAATTAAGAATAAAATAGTTGAGATTAGATTTATGTTAACAAAATGAAATTACAAGTTACTGAGGTCTTTCTCGAGAAATTGTATGGTGAAGTTTTGGGTGTGTTTTGAAGTCAAGCTTAATCAGAAGACATCTTCAGAGATTTTCATCGGTTTACACAATATACGTTTATAGGATTAGATGCCTGAAAATATTTATACTTCATCCTGGAAGGGGAGAGGAGCGAGTCTATGGCGATTGTTTGTTCTATAGCTGTTGTACAGTGTCAGCATCCTAAGCTTGTTTTAAATTAATTCATGATGTCGGCATGCTATTATGTGGGCCTAAACAGAATATTTTCAAGAAATAGTGTGTTTCTTTGTTTGTTTCTCATTTATTTATTACTGACTCGTGCAACTATAATTCACAGTTATGAAACCCATTATGAGCTGTTGCAGAATTAATGCATGTCATTTTTAGCAATTTACCTATATATGAAGAGTGATAAAGGTAAAGGGACTCTTTCTAACGCACAGTGAAGCAGGAGTTTAAAACATAATTGACAAAGAAATAATAAATAATGCTAAACAGTTACAGCATTTTGAAGTTAGAAATCAAACCATTATTTTTTACATCATTATGTATATAACCAAACTTTACAAATGTAATAACTAGTCTTGACCTAAACAAAGAAGCTCGGCCAAATTAGATTCGTCATAAACTATTAAAAAGTATAGTCGAAGAAGTATCCGTGGCTTTGCAAAATTTAATCAATGAATCAGTTGAACCGATCGTGTTCACCGCACAAGTGAAAGCTACTTATGTCAATCCGATCTATAACAAAGAAGAACAAACTCAATAGTCTAATTATAGACCAATCTATCTTATGTGTGTTCAAGGGTTTCCAAAGAATTATATTCAGACATGTATGAAATTTTTTGCATGAAAATGGTTTGAGATATAACTATCAATCTGGACTTCTTCTAAGCCGTTCAATAGCTCGTGAACTAATTGAACTTGATAATAAAATATATTTTACTCTTGATTCGAATGAAATCATGTGTTTAATGTTCTTTGAGATCAGTAAAGAGGTATGGATTAAATGGTTTATGGTCTTGCAATTTCTTGAGAAAGAACGCAACAAATTCGGCATTCCAAGATAAGATCTATTCCAAGTTGTCTTCCAACATAAACACGAAGTTTGAAATGTCCACTGTACGTGGGGTTTTACCGAGTGAGAGGTCTCATATACTTTACATTGATGTGTCATTGACTGAGGAAGGAAATGTTAATTGCTGGGTTGTAGTCTCGCACAAGACTTTTTATAATTTTATTTATTTACTTGATATTTTTATTGATTTATTTAGATATTTATCTACATGACTTTAGGTAGTTGTTGTTTTATTACTTTAAAATACAGTTATACATCAGATAATACTTTAGAATCGTCATTAATAGAGGAAATGTTCATTCATTGCAGTATCCGGAACATTTTGGTCTTTATGCGTCAAAATGTAATGCTGCAGTTTGTCGATTCGTTTGAGCTTATTTCAACATATTTCTGAACCAGTAGGTGATGCTTAAAGATGTTTTCACGAGATTTACTTTGGCTATATGGTACTCTTTAAAATTGTTCGTAATTAAACGCCATCTGAAGTACAAAGGATTTGTTTGTTCAAATCGCGAATTTATTTCCTTTTTTTAATCTGGGAATGGGGTTTGCTGGAGTCTGAGGAATGGGTGGGGTGGTAGTAGCCTTTAATATACAAAAATCAAGCAAAATTTAATAAGATGCTACTTGCTGCGGAACGGCTCCGGGACTGTTAATTTATCCAGACTTTTGCCAAAAAAAATTGGCTTTACAAAAATGTTTTTAATCGGTAGTATTGGTTAAAATTATTATTATTATTATTATTATTATTATTATTATTATTATTAATGTTATCGTAATAAAATATATGACTGAAATTATTTAGTTGCTCAGCTATTTGTTAAAGCAAAGAATCAACCTAAATATATTGATTTTTTCACAATTTACCGTGTGTAAAAAATTACACAGACTGCTGCAAAATATGTTCATAAAAGCAGCAACGATCTGAGGGTTCAGAATGCAAAGGTTGATACAATAGTTCATATGCGTCGTTGTAGGATATGAAAATATTCTGTCAGACACGGGGCTTTGCTGAGTGTTGAATGCAAAATTCTGATCCAGAGGTTGAAAGTTTCCTATATAACACTAATGCATAATGAAAGATTAAATTTTTTTCTAAGATTCTTGCATAAGCGAATACTGTGCAACTTCGAAACAACAACACAGTCTTTGAAATTTCCTCGCTTTGAGATGAAGCATATAAAAATAGGTTTAAGATGACAAATTAAGTGCAAACTTAAAATGACGCTTAAATATCTTAGCGTTCAAATAACAGTTTAAGGGTAATAACAGTAAACCAACCTAGAACATAAATTGCCTAATGATTTAATGCAAACGGGTCAAAAAATAAAATCCACTTACGTTCATAAGATTAAACAAGATAATGTGAATCAGTAACGAGTTTGTATCCGTGTACAGCATTTTGACGTTGTGGCCATATCTTGGCTTGATTATATTGTCTTGTTCGACGCGAATTCGTTTTCGTTGATTTTTCATGGTTACCCAGAACGGCATTATTCATGAGTTTGAAGAAGTCTTTCTAATTGCGACCGTGTGCTGATCATTATTAATTTATATATGTGGCGCCAACCAAAACGTTGGCAAAATCAGAGCACCTAATGGACTCATAGCACATACTCCCAAATCACAGATACAGCTTTTGAATTGTGTACGTGGATTACATAATTAAGTTCTGGCGCAGGTTCGGGACAAGCTGGACGTATTCTGTAAACTTGGGTCGGGAATCATCCATGCTTCCACACTGATATGGTGACAGCCACTCGTGGGGTGTCAACAACACTTCGGGGCCTGCGCATAATTACTGTGGGTGTTATACAGCTGGTCTTGATATTCCAGATCAACTTTAAAGAAGTATCTATGGTTGCTACTTGTATCATACTTGTGTATATATTTATCTATGTCAAAATCCACGGGATCAATCCGTCTAAACTCTCCTACTGACATTGGCTGCACCATTACGCATTCATACAGGTCTAATATTTGGCTATTTAGGGCATCGGAGTTGATTATTGGCGAGAGTGTTACAATGACTCCATGAAGAAGTTCCACCGCGGATATCTTGTTTAATCAATATAAGTGAACAGTTCCATCTCGACCTTGGTTTTTAACAGAAACGCGTCCCAGTCATTTCTGGGGACGAGAAATAATGCGCGTTATTAAGCTTGCAATCAACACTGACAAGGAAGCTTTCTTCTATAGTGCTTGCTGAGCCGGAAAGACATTCCGTAAAAATATTTTATCCACACATAATGATGACGCGTCTCAGGGTCGTGCAACATCAACAGACCAACTTGATCCGCTCGCGGAATGCCGCTTATGATAGTCGTTTGGCATAAAAACCTTTGTTTCAAGGGAACACATTAACGATGATACTGGGCTTGAGTTCTTCAAACTTTTTCACTACAGTCTCATTAACCTGTACAGAGAATTCTATTTGGCCAAACTTGAGTTCACCAAAGTAATGTTGGTATTTTCGAGGCTGATCTGTATTATCACGTGTCGAGTGTAGCGCAAATAATATCGCCCATTAAAAAACAAACACGGGTTGTCGTCATTTCTCGCGTTTATCACTGACCGCCATGGACCAGTCTTTGGAGCTGGAATACAACTCGACCCACGAAAACGTTTGTTCAGGGAAACGGCAATATGATATTCCGCACATGCAGAAAGAGTCCATCCCTAAACTTCTCTGGTGTAAGCCTAAAGATTTTCGATGATTGATGAAAAACCATTGTCGCTATCATCATTGGTGGCTGCGTTATCGCCGTTCACAATCACACGGGCAGCACCGCGAAGATGTCCGCGCATGTTTTTAAATCTAAGGATGGAACCGGCACGACGTGACAGAATAATGTCATCCACGAAAATATTGTTTATCTTCTACCCAGAGGTGCCCGCGAGTGGCAAAGCCACCAAGTTCCGTAGTGTTGATACAATGGACTGACACATGTTTGAAGGAAGCTTCGCAGCTTCTTTGCTTGGTCTATCTGCATGCGGAATAATTGCCCAGTAATCCTCAGAATCATTACCTCATCTGTGCAACTTGAATTAGGGGACCTGGGCTCGTTGACGAACATACGAGTCAGCCTCAGCGGCAATAGACGCTACTATAAGGCGGCGGTCTTGTTCATCAGCGACCGCACGTACGATTTCCGCTGACGTGGGTCGTAAAGGAATGTTAATATGCAACAGTGCTGCTGTTGCACAAAGTGGCATCACAGCCTGAAGCATCTCGTTTGCGAGTCCTACCTGCCTTTATCCTACAGCCTGATATCCTTCTATCACGCTCTTGGGCGAATTGCGCAAGTTGATTCACAGTCGGCATTATGTATTTACGAGAAAAAGAATTATTTAGTGCCTTATTCAGACAAAATACTTTTGTAATATTTTTAATTTAAAAAGATCAGAAAACGCAAATTCTTCTATTTAGATATTATTTCATTGACTTCGTTGTTTTTTTCCTGTACGACATTGTTGGGTTTTTCGTCTGCGACAAGTTTCACATTGTGTTGGCAAGTCTTCTCCGCTTCCGTCGATAGCGATAATACTCGGCGACAGGTCCTCGTGGTCGTCAAAGCCAATTACACGACTTTACTTTAATACAACATTTAAGGCATGATTAAGTACCGGGCTCACACGCACCGCGAGCAATTGTTATTCACAATATTGCAATCTGATTAAAATCAGATCTTCACTGTTATACATGAAGATCTGACAGCGAGCGCTTAAGGGTCATGTTATTTTAACCTATGTTATTACCATAATCGCTAATTTTTCAACCAAAACAGATGAAGTCTTATAACTTCGCGTTTGGAGACTGAGCAGTATGGATAAAAACCATGAATGTGTACCGAACGATTTGATTCACTTCCAGATATCTGAAAGCTGCATTTCGTTGGCCAATCCAAAGGTCACCAGAACATGACCCTTTAAGTGGGCCCTACAGTTTCGTATTTTGCATAGGGTTAAAATTTTAAAGAAAAGGAGTTTCTCCGGGTTTCCTCACTGATTATACTGGCTATTTAAAAAAAAGACCTGGTATATCTTAGGTATTGTTCAAAGAACCTTTTATTACCTTTATTTTGGTGTATGATTGATGGGTGTTTTGGGGTTATAGAGTATACAGCTTGGCCTTACTCCAGATGTGCACCTTTCAAAAAACTGCTAGCTCCATTTTCACTTCCCGAACTTCAGAGGTTATTTGCGAAACAAAGAACCAATAAATTTTCTTACATTTTATGTATTTGGCAATGTATTCATTGCACTTTCAGAAGCTGGTATTGTCTAGTCTGGCAAAATTAATTTTCCCTATTTGAATAGCTGCTAAGGATAGTGTACTTTAGACAAATTCAGGCTGATTTTTTTAGCACAAAGGAGCAGTCATTTTAGTTAGCAGTGTGCTTAGATCATGTACAATTTCCAAAAGTACAATATCCAAAGAAATATCAGCCACATTACATCAAAGTAGCATACACGAATGCCAACATTTTCTCCACTGTGCATGTTTTAAATGCAAACAACTTCACCTTACATACGTCACTCTCTCAAAAGTACGTAATAACTGGTGAGCGCCCCCTAGGACAGCGAAGATCTGATTTTAATCGGATTGCACATTATTCATAATGACCTGTTCTGCCGCAGAGTTTACGTCTTCCAAGGCATACGCCTTTGCATTGATTGCGTCCGAATGCCATCGAATATATATATATATACCGTTATTTAATTGATTGTCTTTTCCTATCGCAGTCGTTTTATCTCCTCATGTGCATTCGGTGGTATCTCAATCCGGAGGTTAAAATCTAGATTATAGGTTAGAATTTAACGGAGTCCATCAACGTACAATATTTTAATGTTATGGTAATATGTATTTTGTACATCAGGTTTTTGCAAATAAACAGTCGTGTTCTTTCCTGGATCATAAAATTCGCTTGCAAGCCAGATAGAATTTCTCTCAAGCCGGTCGTGGCCCATGTCAGCTTAGATGATCCCATCACCGAGCCTTGCACCAACTCGATTACGGCCAGACTTTGTATTTCTTTCCCACACTAAGAAATATTTTGGAGTGCTTTTATATATCAGCTATGGGTTTTGCTTCATTAGACTTAGAAAAACTTCGGATAATTTCACCCAGTGACTGCGCTGCTTCATTTCTGTAGATCAATTCGTATACCTTATGGAAAGTCGGGAGTGGATACCATTGCTATATTAATGTCAAAAGCATTTATCTAATTGGTTCCCCATTGCTCTGTTTTCACTGGTCAATTCAATGTCGTCGTCGTTGGGTTCGCTTAACGTCAGAGAATTAAAGTTTTCTTTTGTATTATCAGACAATGACCTCACTTGCTTCTTGTTATATGATTCGCTAAGTTTTCGTCGTTCTTATTACAACACGGTCCCTAATTCGATTAATCTATCAAGTTGCTCCGAATATGTATAGGAAAAATCATACATTTTTGTGCCTCCTTGGCTAATCAGGGTGATGTTTTTAGGCGAAATAGTGATTTAATCTTTCCTCTGACGTTACATACACACCATTTGTTATGTATATCTATATTTTTTGTAACTCCAATATTTGTAATTTTTATTCATGGCTGTAAATTGTACAGAATCTTTAGTTAGATTTTCCCTACGTGACCTGAGTCTGTTAACAACGTAAAATACATATGATCTATAAATAGATGCTTACGTATGTGCCGATAATTCTAATTATAATCTTAATAATAAGACTTAATGACGTCTTTAGATTAATTTTTTATGGGCTGATGGGGTTGTACTGTTCTTCAAGAATTAAGTAACTTCCCGTTGGTTGGGCTAGGTCACGTGAATAGGCACAAGTTCGACCTAATAGTGTAGTAAGATCTGTCACGTAGGGTATGTTGCGAAATATCCTCATTTCTTGTGTTCCTGTTGTAAGTCTGCAGACGTGTTTTATGTTGTACTTAGACATTATTTGAGGGGAATAAAACATTTGTTTGGACCTTTCAGAGGAAATATAAAGTGCTTATTATATAGATTATAATATTATTCTGGAACTGTTGTGATCTATTCAAAAGAGTTCTGGACAACGCTATCTTGAGAACGTCAGGTTTCTTGGTGGACCAGTAGATTTCCGTTTTTTGAAATTTACACGGAATGTTTCATTCTTTAGGACTTTAATTCTTTCAGTGTTGCTTTGGATTAGATTCGTAATACTGAATGTTCCTCTCACATTTTCATTGATAACGTGATAATCAAACTGTTTGTTAAGCTTTACATAACTTGCTGGTTTTGGTTTTTTCTGTTGCTTAGCTTGTGACCATAGAGTCGTAACACCATTGTTCGAGCAATGTAATTTCTACATTAGCTAAGCTTGTGACGTCTTTCAAAATACTATGAGCTTCAATCGGTGAAGCTTTCGGCATTAAACATATAACCACTGTATTTCTCTTGTACAATATTCTTACGGAAAAGAAAACGGTCTCCGTTCAGGTTGTGCTTGTGGATAGTATTTGTTTGAGAATTATAGGCACGCTGTTGTAAGTAGTATAGTGGGTTACCGTGGCGTCAATGGGAATTAGCATTACAGACCCCCCCTGGGCCAGTATAGCGTCAAAAAAGTAGGTCAACACCCTGGGCCAGTATAGCGTCAAGAAAGTAGGTCAACACCCTGGGCCAGTATAGCGTCAAGAAAGTAGGTCAACACCCTGGGCCTGTATAGCGTCAATGGAAATTTGTGTAGAGCGGTGACTAGGAGACTGGGGGTTTGTAGAGCGATAAGCGACAGGTGGCATGTTTCTTTTTTTTAGTAGAGGAAGGGTTTTATATATATATATATATATTCGTTTAGGGGAGACCAAATGAAAATTAAGATCTTTTCGAGGTATTGGAAGTGGCCCCGAAAAGGGCCTTTGTCTTCTTCTTCTATTGTCTCCACTTCTTCCACCATGTTCTCACTTTGGCAAAAATTCCTTTCTTCTTTTTCTTTTCTTCTTCGGGCATCCAGTCAGGATGTCCGAGAGCTCTGAATTTGTCTTGCACTTTCATCCAATTGTTGTTCAATTTCTCAAACTCTTCTTTCTTTTTTGGTTTTCTTTGTCCTTTCTTTCTTTCTTCCACGTTTCCTTGATCTTCTTTACTTCTTCTTCCAGTACTTTTCTCATTAGGTCTTCGCCTTTCTTGATATTATCTAAGCCTTTTTTGACAAAAGGCCACTCCATTAAATGGAAGATGTCTTCCAAAAAACATTTCACTTGGATCACAGTATCCAGAACCCGCTTTAAGGTTCCCACTCTGAAGTATTTAGGATTGATGATTCCTCTCAACTTATCCGCTTCTTCTATTGTTATCATTTGCAAATGATAACTTGCTGCTTTCAACCTGTTCACCAAGTCTAGGCTACCTGGGAACTTCCATTCTTTGTCAAGTCTGTCCAGCACGTAGGCTCCATCCATGATCCACCACCAACTATCTGTTAACTTGTTAAATAATTCTATGCTGCCAGTCATTTTTTTATTCTGTGTAGAATGGCGCGAATGACGAACGCTATGCTTTTATATACTTCAAGCACGGACGTGAAGGAAAACATACCTTGCACTCACTTCACACACAATATACTATCCTCACCAACGAACGAGCAAGCATAAAACACACACTATATACTATCCTCACCAACGAACGAGCAAGCATAAAACACACACAATATACTATCCTCACCAACGAACGAGCAAGCATAAAACACACACACAATATACTATCCTCACCAACGAACGAGCAAGCATAAAACACACACACAATATACTATCCTCACCAACGAACGAGCAAGCATAAAACACACACACAATATACTATCCTCACCAACGAACGAGCAATCATAAAACACACAATATACTATCCTCACTAACGAACGAGCAAGCATAAAACACACAATATACTATCCACACCAACGAACGAGCAAGCATAAAACACACAATATACTATCCTCACCAACGAACGAGCAAGCATAAAACACACAAACATACCATCCACACAATCGGGATGAGAAAAAAACACACACTATACTATCCACACCAACGAACGAGCAAGCATAAAACACACACACAATATACTATCCTCACCAACGAACGAGCAAGCATAAAACACACACACACACAATATACTATCCTCACCAACGAATGAGCAAGCATAAAACACACACACAATATACTATCTTCACCAACGAACGAGCAAGCATAAAACACACACACAATATACTATCCTCACCAACGAACGAGCAAGCATAAAACACACACTATACTATCCTCACCAACGAACGAGCAAGCATAAAACACACAATATACTATCACACCAACGAACGAGCAAGCATAAAACACACATTATACTATCACACCAACGAACGAGCAAGCATAAAACACACACTATACTATCACACCAACGAAGGAAGAGAAGAAAAACACACCCCCATATACTATTCACACCAACGAACGCGCATGCAAACACACACACACACACACACACACACACACACACACATCAGTAAAGAGTGAGTGTTTATAGTCACACTACACTACATTCACACCAATTGGCAAATTGAATAAGTTCTCTTTTCTAGAGATCTGGTTAGCCCTGAGAAGGGCTGTTTTTTAAACTTCAGATGCACCTGGCTAATGGTGACATCTCCCAGGGCGGGCACCACACACGCATCGCCGGCTCCAATCCTGCTCCCAATTGATGCGTGTGGTTGGGAGCGCAGAGGGAGGTTGATTTGCTCCACTATCCCACTCCTCAGTTTGAGGGATAGTGAATACTTGTTCCCTTCTTCTTCTTCTATTTATCACCCTGGGATGCTGACGTCGAGGCTCCCACTCTTGCCTCTGCCTTTCTAATTCCTCCTCCCAATTTTCAATTTGAGGGACAGCAGCTCTCGGTCGTTGTGGTACTGGTAGTGGCTGCGGTGTTGGTAGTGGTTGTGTAGGCGTCCTCACCTCAGGTTTGACCTCACACTGAGGTCTCAGCATGAGGTGAGGTAGTATCCCTCTCTTCATTTCCTTCTCCTCTTCTTTCTTTCTCTTCTTCTCTTCTTCTTCTTCTATCCTTGCTTCCTCCGCTACAGCCTCCATAGCCAGTTCGTCTAGCAGACGTCTGGCATACTCCAGGTGCATCTGAAGTTCCAGTAATTTTGCAATTCTGTTACTCATTTTCAATGTTGACGAGTCAACGATGGATAGCCAGACTGACGATCGCACCAATTTATATACTTGAAGCACGGACGTGAAAGCAAACATTCCCTAGCACTCAAATTTACCATCACACGCGGACTTAAAAGAAGCACTCACGTTTACTTTTTACTTACAAACACAGACAGACACAATTGGACAAGACAGAGAAACGAAGTGCTTATAGGCACACTTCTATTTTTTTTTTGTAAACCTACAAACACACAAATATTTTGTTTTACTGACAAAAGAAACGAAGTGCTTATAGACACACTTCTATTTTCTAATGACAAATTTTGGCAAATTGAATGAGTATGTCTTTTCGAGAGTATTGGGTAGCCCTGAAAAGGGCTGTTTTTTGTTCACGGAAGTAATGGCAATCTTTTTTTTACTGTCTAAGATTGCGTCCCCGTCTGGCAGTAGGCTTTCCTATTGGATACGGTCTGCTTCTGCGAAAAGAGAAAGAGAATTCTTTGGTGTCTACTCGACAGTCCACAAACCCTCTGTCTGGTTCTTGCTGCTGCTGCTGCTGCTGCTGCTGCTGTTGTTGTTCTTCTCTCTGCTTCTTCTGAAGTCTGTATTTCTCAGTCCATTCTTCTTGTTCTTTTTTAATTTCCTCTCTAAACATCTCTTCTATCATACCTTGGACTGTGGAGAGCATTCTAACATTCTCTATTTCTTCAGGCTTCGGTATCGGGTTTAGCCTGACACGATGCAAATTGACATAAGCTTCGTTCAGCTGGGCTAGTCTGGAAGGCATCTTCATAGGTTGACGAGTCAACAGTGAATGGTCAGACTGGAGACCCACCCGCTTTATATGGTTCAAACGCGGACGCGATAGAAAACATCCCTACCCGGTTTTAGTGTCGGAACGCTATGATAGCGAATGTCATGATGAGGGATAGAAAGAAGTCAAAGAGCATATATTCACAGTGTTTTTTGAAAACAAACGACAGACACATTTTTTTCAAAACACAACATTTTTTATTCAAGTAACAAGTAACAAGTAATAACTCACAAGTAACAAGTAACATCAAACAAATTATTTTTGACAAGGTTGACAACGTTGTGAAATCATGTGAGATTTCCATTGATGGAAGTCATGAGGCCATTGATGTACACTACGTTTCCTAGCTAAAGACAAAAGATAACTATAATGGTCACAAAACCATCGATCTATTTTCTCATCGTTTCTAGAAGATCAAAATAAGTCACTAAATGTTCTAAAGGATATCCAAGACTGCGTTGATGAAGAAAATATACACAATATTGTCCACACACCATGGAATCTGTGCCTTGTAATTTTACATTATTGTATCGTGTCGTCTTGGCATTTCTTCTCATAAGTCAACGATATCGTCTTCCAAAGGGGTAATCCATACGAATCAAAATATTCCACACAATTCTCTTGAGGGAAGTAGACGGCAACCCAGTGAGTTCCTGGAGGATGACTTTCGTCCGTGTTGATGACATAAGCTTGATGGTCTTGAGGTTTGCGATGAGGTAGTTCATCTTTAGCGCACACGACAGGATTCCAAGAAGCAGTATACGAACTATTGTTCAAAAGGTAATAAAGTTCCCAGGTATCCATGTTCTGTTGTGTTGTTTTTTGTTTTTTCCACATGTAATAATAAGTCATCAATTCAATTCTGACTTGTTGTTTGAAACGATCTGTCAAGTAGCCGTTTCTTCGCCTTGTCTCCGCACTCTGGGCTAAGAGAGCTTCGATGCGATAGATCTCTAGAGTAGTCAATGGAGGGCAGGAAAGATCACGCAAGCCTTTATACCACTCATGCAACACTTCTTCTTCTGAGATGAGACCCCAAGCTTCGTCCAGATACTCGTCCAATTTTTCTTCTTGATTCATCATCATACATTTATCGTGTTGAATTTGACTGGGATGATCGTTTTGACATCCGTAACAATATTTCTTGGACAATTCCGTAATGGTATCCGCTAGGTGTTTAGCAAAACAGGACACTAAATGTTGTTCTTGTTCTGACCATCTGGACTTGACTACCTCGTCCTCTTTGACTTCGTCTGGGGGTTCTGTTTTCACGCTATCCTCCCATTCCATGTCCAAAGATTCTCCACTGTTTAAAGAGGGATAGGAGTCTTCCATTGTGTCTAATAGTCTAGAATGACTTCTCTCAAACTGTTGATTTCTATGGTATTATCGAATTCAGCATACAGGATGACGTTGACAG
>JAECUM010065955.1:0-16795 GCA_016617855.1 Megalonaias nervosa | reverse complement strand
AACATGCTGAAGACTGATTCATAAAGACGAAATTTCCTTTAAACATTACGATTGAAAATTGGCGGGGCAAATATCCTTGTTTGCTTTAACGTTTTATGTAAGGCCGAGTTATTGTCTTAGGGATATACGATTGGAAAAATGGGTTACGGGGGAATGCCAAGTTACTAATGGATAAAATTATATACAATACTGACATACGGAAACCAGTGAGAATGAATGTAATTAATAGAGATCATATAGTGAGAACTTTCTTGCAAAGCATTGTATTATACGTAATTAATACCAAACATTACATTAGACCAGAAAGAATTGATAGGAATTAAGCATGATAATGAGGAGTAAATGAGCCTGATTTTAAAGCAAACAAAATAAAAAAATCATACCAACTGGTCAGCCTTAAAAATGTATCTAAGAAGAAATATACCCAATGGTTGAAATATACTTCAAACAATAATAAGTAGTTAGAAAGTAATCGACCTATAGTTTTCCGCGTTGGATCGTGTCAGTGGTTGAACTTAAATTGCCTGTTTCTTTTCGAAATTCAGTGTTATGCATACCGTACGACACGAAAATAAAATTGTTTCTGTTTAGAGTAAAACGTTTGATTCAAAGAATGATTATATGTTTAGTTACCGAAGTTAACTTGCATGGCACTAATAAACGTGTCTGAAAATGCTATTTAACTCGGAGAGGTCTATGATCATTCCAAACCGAAAACGTCTAACAAAATTTAAGTGCAGTGTTTGTTGCTTAACTGGAATACAAGCTCGCCAAGGTCACCTAATTCATGTTTGGATGCATAAATAATCGAAATCGTTTTGTGTAGCAGTTGTTTAGCGATATGACGTTCTGAAATCTGTAGGTTGCGACTTCTGGGGGATTCTAAGAAATGTGCCAACGAAATGTTTCATTTTAGCTTGTTTTAAATGTTTCAGCGACATCTTTTATATTATTTTAGTTTAAAAATCCTTGCAGGAAATGTGTTAACGAAAGGAAATTTCTTCGTTTGGCATAAAACTAATAAATTTGACAAAATACACACTTTGAAGCATTTTAAGTAGCTATATATTGAATATGTCATTCTGCTAAATAATTTCAGTGCAGACGCAGCTGTGCCCAACAGGAGTATCAAACGGTAAGGTGACGGCATCATGCTCCCGTCAACCCGGAGATAATTGTACATTCACGTGTAACCCTGGTTTCAAGAACGCATTAGGTGTCAGTAGTGTTACGTGTGGCAGTGATGGAAACTGGACGTTTACGTCTGCCGTATGTGTAGGTCAGTCAGTTTTAATTTTCTGTCACAGCCTCAGATATTATTTACAAATTTTGCATCGAATGTGACAAGAAAAACATTCACTGCAATTTAAACAATTTCACCTACAGACGTTTAGGACAAGGAGTTTACTGGCCGTTCAATAGTTTTTTATTTACCCTAACATCACAGGAAATATCACATGTACATTATGTGCGGAATGGAACATGGATCTGAAATTACCTTGCAAAAGTAGGTTGGAATTTTGGAGTACACGTCTGAACATCTCTTAGTATATGGCTGTCTCTTAATAATCCTTAATTCAGATATGCATCTCTCTGAACTCAAAATTATCAATACAGAAGAACAAAATGTGACTGTTTGCATTTGATGTTCAGAATCAAAGTCTGTTGTTGTCATTCTTGATAATATTATCAGGGAAAAATAGTACTTCGAAACATAACCTGTTATATTTCGAATTTTGCGTATATTCTCCTTTTTTGAGATGCTTTTATTTAGTGTTGATATCTTTCAGGTTGTTTTGATTTAAAATCTCGGATATTATTATCGCTATACATTATACTTACACGCCCGCACACCCATCGCGTCTTTTTATGACCAATGTTTGAACTTTTCTCTGTATTGTCAGAGTTAGAAGCTTAAATAATAATATTTCCATGCCATAATGAAGTTTATAAGTTTCACCTTTCCCTGTTTAGAATATAATTAACGTATATCATACAGTAAGACATAAAGTATTTATAATCAATTTACGCGTGACTACGCATGACCACCTTGCTATAATGCAGTTGTTGTACCAACCCTTGTTACATATTAAATTTTATTACAGGCTATGACCGCGGTTTGATTGTTACGTTAATCCCAGGTGATACTGCTGACAGTACTTATGTTGAGACTCTACCCACCACTACGGATGGAGCTCCGAACTTCAATTCCATCAGAGCACTTAGGTTTGAGACTAAGCTGTTGCTTCTCAGTGTAGACGGAGACTATGCATTACGTCAGGCCTACGCGTACGAGTACTACTCAAGAGTCATATACAGGGACTCCAACTTCTCAATTGACCTGTCTGGAGACAATAGATGGACATCTGTCCACAGAGGAGTATCAAAGGATTATGTCAAACTGGCGGTAGATTGGATCAACCATAACATCTACTGGACCGACCCACAGTATAAGTGGATCGTAGTTCAATCACTTGTAGGCAATGACACATCCATGTACCGTGTTCTCATTGATGATAACCTGGAGGGACCTCATGCCTTGGCTCTGGACCCGATGGAAGCGTACGTCATAACCTTTAAAACGTTTTGAATTTGCGTGCGCATTTATTGACCAATCTTAATATCTTGTATATTCAGGTTGTCGAGCATCTATATTAGAACAGATTAATATTTCAAAAGTTTGAAAGGATATCAGTTACTGAGGAGCTAGGTATATTTGCAGAAGTCACCCTCTTGAATCAAAGTGTCACAATGTAATAACACATTGTTTATTCGGCACACAACAAAATTTAAACCAGCTAAATAGTGTAACATCTGAAAAACAGAATCTAATTTTTAAAATTGTGTTAAAACAGAATTGCCTCAAAATACACATAACAACGAGAACGATTTTGTAAACTGAATTCTTAATAAATATGTAGTTTTTTGAGAGAAAGACATATGCGGTTTTTTTAGTATCTTTGGCTATGATGTTAAAATAGGATGCAAAAATAATCCCCAAAAGACCGTCCATGACAAGAGTTGATACCGTTATCTATTTCAGTTACACAAAATCTTCTATATTACATTTCAAATCCATATGCTTGTACATCCGCAAGTAATGTACTTTGAGTATCCAAAATCATGTATGTATTTCAGCTTTTCTTTTAGTTGTTGCAATGTTGAAGTCACAATATGCTTAACTAAGCACGCTTGTTTCATCCAACAGTTTGTTTTTTGCCTCTTCAATAATAAGACTTGCCATTGCATTTGAAATATAATTCTATTCAAGAACAGCTTCTTAATTCTGATTTTGTCATCTCTTATTTTCCTTATGCTGGATATCACCTGGCCCATCTGGCATAAGAAATCTCTTTCTAACCAAAATATAGAAAATATAATATTTATTTTGGTATAATCTTTCTCTCTCCGAGGCAACGGGTGGCCTAGTGTTCTAAGACAGTCACCTTTACTGATATCACATTTGTCCGCGTGAATTTGAGTCCTGGCTCGAACAATGTGTTTTTATAAGAAATCTCACCGATAGCTAGCTCCCCGTGGGTCTGTTGTTATTCTCTTAGTATTCTTGGTTTCTTCTTCCACCAAAAGGATTTTTGATGCCATGTATAGCATATCATGTGCTGAAAATGGCGTTAAATTCAGCAACAACAAAAAGCAACTCTCTCTCTCTCACTCTCTCTCTCTCTCTCTCTCTCTATATATATATATATATATATGTGTGTGTGTGTGTGTGTGTGTGTGTGTGGAATCACGTACATATATCAACTAGCTTTGATCTATCAGGATTTCGTCATTACTTTGAAACTGCCTAATCTATATAAGAATTAGAGAATGAAAGATCTAAACTAAAACCAGGCGTTTTGATCTAGCGGAATAGAGTCTTTTGGAAAAGAATTTGACGTGTCAGATACGATGTAAGAATTAGAGAATGAAAGATCTAAACAAAAACCAGGCGTTTTGATCTAGCCGAATAGAGTCTTTTGGAAAAGAATTTGACGTGTCAGATACGATGTAAGAATTAGAGAATGAAAGAATTATAGCATCATCAAAATCAGTTGTTCCAACTAATTAATAGAAATCAATTATACTTGCATACTACTCGTTAACTTACATAATTATCTTTTCCTTTAGAATTATGAAAAAGACGAAAAATAAACACCTTATTAAAGTATCGCATTACGATCCACATAATTAGATAAAATTGGCAGCGGCAGCATGTTTAACTAGAGAAAGAAACGTTTAGCATTTTGCAGGAAGCAACCGTCTGTTCAATTTATTTGATCCTGCATAAAAACATATAAATATAAGCGTTCAGTGAAAGCAGAGCTATGACACTGGATTACTTTCATTTGCTTGCGTTAATAATGTTAATTTGCCAAGCATTCGCAAACAACCTCAATGATACATTTGGTCGAAATGCATCCGCTTAATCCGTTCATAGTTGTAACAAGCTTGACTGACTAAAGCTTGTAATTGTTAGCACCTTTTTGATGAGCAAGAGAAATACGAGCATAAAGTTCTTGCAGCTGTGGCGGGTGTTAGAGTTACATGTTGCTTACATGTTTTTATAGGTGACAACTAGTAAAAATACTATAGCCTCTGTCTTGATATAATACATACGCACAACTTCATGGCACTTGTCAGTCGATATTTGGTATGTGATTATGTTTCGTCATACAGAGCAACAGAAAAATCATATAGATGTTCATTGAATTATATTTAGTTTGTTTCTTGTGGTCTTGTAAACATTCCAAACGATCGGAAAAACAAGGTATGTGCTAGGCAAGAAATGTGCAGGATGTAACGTCTGAAAATGCATTTGAAAAAGAATTGCGACATTGTAATGTGTGTAGTAACTATTTTTACAAATTTTATTTTTGCACCAAATAACCAAACCTGATAGTGACTGAATGAATAAAATATTTTGATTGCATACTTATCATCTGTCCAACCATTCGTTTCTATAAGACTTAAAACAGAAGGTGGTTCTTCCGAGAAAAAGAGGTGGCTTTAAAAATATAGATGAGCATCTTGATTTACTGTTTGAATCCTTTCAGTGTACACGCACTTTGTTTCTCACTTATGGTCGCAAAATTAGATGATGCAACACTAATGTCACTAACCTGACAAATCTTGTTTAGTGCGACATATAAAATATTGCCAAGGGTGTCTGTATTAAAATACAACGTCATGATAAAGAATTGCAGAGAGTATATAAGCATGCTTTTCTGGAATAGGGGTGTTCTACTGTATGGATGAGAAAGCAAATGAATCTGAAATTGGAAAACAATAACCATGTAATTTCACACCAAACAAGAGCAAAAAGGAAACATAGTGTAGATACTCTTAAACGGAGCAAAAAGAACAAATCTTTAACGTTAGCTGAGTATCCATTAATCTACAGAGTAGCTCTGGACAAAACGTGTACCGCGGATACATAATTATTTGTAAGGTAATGTATTTGTCTCGTGAACCTCCTAAAACCAGTTGTTGTTATATGGCACGAATTTATATTTTGTTTTCAAAATGTTCCGTGAATTTTTCCTTTGCAAAAGGAGCAGAACTCATTTCATGGTCCATTAAACCAGCTAATACGAATATCGTTCAACTCAACATTGAAGAGTTCTGAACGGTTTATATTGTTTCTTGGGAAAGAAAATATTTTGGAATTTTGATAGTTGCAAAAGCTGTTAAACTTTCAGTCATTAACCATGCCATCCTAAAATTTTCCTTCTCAAGATGAACGAAAGGGATAATATATTCTGTGATTTAGTATTGAAATGATGTTTGTTAATACCAACCAAACAGCATTATCCTGTTTAAACTTCATACTAAAATATAAACTTTAATGCTATGTAGTGAATGCCACATTTGTCTGTGTTTTGCAAGGCAAGTAAAGGTTTTCCCATATTTGGTTGTGTAACAATGTAAGCATGACCATTTTCCGCAACAATGATAACTCAGACTTAACTATTAATACACTAGTTTTACGATGGTACTGAAGCATCGTAAAATACATCAACACAGTACTATCTAGAACTGATTATGTACTCTGGTAGATTACTGTTTTGTACAAACAAAACTATGATGTGATGCGTTAGTTGTTTAGAATTTTCACGCTTTGTGAAACTGCTGCTATTTCGTATGCAGACGTTCATCTGACATTTATATGTGCTTGCATGTGGAAATAAGATACTTTCAAAATCATAGCAAACTACTCTCGCAACTTTGAACTGACGTGGTTCGTTTCTGAAATTACCAAATGAATAATCTTCAGGCAAGTCATATATGGAGCTGTCTACATGTTACACAGTCGATTCTCGTTAAAAGAATCTGATGTACAGAAATAATTGAAACATTTGTACAGATATGTTTATCTCCGCAATGTTTGCTTTTGTATCAATAGGGTTAAATCATGTATTCCAATGTTCTGTTACTGTCCGTCATTATATTTATGAGGAGCACCAGATCGAAATTTGACTAAAATGTCTTTGTCTATCTGTTGTAATATTTTGAACCAGATTTCTATAAAATGTTTTACGTAATTCTTAAACAAATACAGACATATTATCTTCATTATCAAATTCTAGCATCACTCTTACGAGGCATATTTGAAACGAATAATGCCTGTGCCTATCCAAATCATATTTTGAGAGTCTTTTAGGATATTTCTGCGAGTATTTAAAATTGATGCCACATCATACACTATAAAAATGTTATAGGCACCATTTAAGTTCATGCACGCTTCACTCATACTATTCTATCCAGGCAAAGTTATGCCTGAGCTTCGATATTTTTAATGTGGTAAATATTGATCCTTTGTTTAATTTTGGTTATTTAATGTTCACCGTTTGTGTGTAATAATTCCAACAATATTTCACAACTTGAATTCCATCTGTAGTCATTATATTTAGAAGACATACTCACAATTAAAAAATGTATCCTCAGTTTCTTCTTCTTCCCGAACGGGTCATTCATAAGTCTTGTCGTTAATTCTAACTGAGCTTTCACAAATGCAAACTGTCGAACGTTTGGAAAGACATATTAAGATGACGGAATGCTTTATTGTTTTTACCGTAAAATATGTGCAAAAATTAATTTGCATTTCGTTTAAGCGAATGGCAATATTTCCGGTTTAATCGGGCACATATCTGTCTATTAATCCTTCTTAAATGTTTTTCAAATTGATGAGATTGTAGTTTAGTTTTTCGTTTTTCTTTTCTGCGTTTTACTTTTTGTACTTCAAGAATGGAAGGTTTCATATATATGCATATTAAATACGTCTACGATGACAAGAGGGATGAAAATTCATCGATAGTGGTTGTGCTTGTTTGCATGAAGGTATAGAAAGCAGAAAAGTAAATGTTTGATCTTCAACCATTATAACAATGACAAAGAAGCAAATAAAAATAAATTACGTTTATTTAATCATTTGGAAGTCTAATTTATAAATTGCTTTCTGCCGTGATCTGATTTCCTGACGACATGACTCAATGGCACTGTGCCTCATGAAAATAAATTATCTTCAGTGTTTGTAATAAAATTTAAAATATGTGAAAAATAGCCCCTTCTTATGTTTTTCTAACTTGTATTTGCGAATCGGACAGATCGCCAACTGTGTATCCTATTGACTTAATTTGTTTTTAAGATAAACGTGTATACGAGTGATATGTAATTTGAATGCTTTCTTCATTTTCTTCAACTTTTATATGCCATATGAAAAGAAGACCGGAGTTGTTTTTCCTCCATTCCGTACCAGAAAACTGTGCGGAGGTTTGAAGACAAGTTAAGACTTGACTTTACTATTACACAGTATAACAAACCTGAATTATTTTGTAACAGTCTACTTTTCTGGAGTGATATTGGAAGTTTCACCAAAATCGAGGTATCCAGTTTATCCGGCAGAAACAGGAAATCTCTGATATCTTCAAACCTGATTACGCCTTACAGTCTGGCTGCCGATTATGGGGCCCGGAGGATATACTGGGTTGACTCCAGTCGTTATACCCTGGAGAGCATCACCTACGAAGGCAAGGAAAGAAAAATCTTGCTCAGGAAAAGTGACAGTAGCTTCTTTGATCTTGCTGTTTATAAGGTATATGAAGCGTATATTTTCTGAGTATACTTAGTACGTTTAATTTACATTGCTGCACATGTCCCACAATTCATGAGACAAAATAATAGTCTGGTTTAGTATTGTTCATAGCTTAATTTTAGGACTTTGTTCTAGCTGTTAAAATAGGTGTCGTACGCACAATTAGAAATTCCTTCACTTCAAAAACGCCTTTGATGTCTAAGTCTTAATTTTCAATATTAGTTACAAAGAATGTTGATTTTCAGACCACCAAGTTTACCCTACTCAGAGTAAATAATTGTTAATATTGTTCTTTCCATAAATGTTACCAATGCTTACCTTTTGGTGGATAAAATATATTCAAATTAGCATTCTATTCACTTTCAGGATTACTTGTATGTGACGGATTCAAACTACAAAAAAGTTAATTTCTTTAACAAAACGAATGGGGAGAAGTTAAACAACAGTTTGTCAAGAGCAGGAGAATCATACCTTGGGGTAACTGTCTTCCATCCAGAGGCTCAGCCAACATCAGTCGCAGGTTTGTATCTGTATTTCTGTCCCTCTCAGACAATCGCGTATTTTTGTCTGCATTTTATTTAACTCATCTGTCATCCGCTTGGCTCTGTCTCTGTCTGTCTGTCTGTTTCTGCCTGTCTGTCTGTCTCCTTAACACCATTGTTTCATTTTGTTTAGGGTACACAAATTCGATAACATGTTTCAAGATATAACACTGAATAATCTTTATGTCAAATTGCTGTAGCTTACTGTGTGAACCACGGTTGCGACCATATCTGTGTGACGGAGAAAGGTGGTGCCTCATGTATTTGTAGAGATGGATACATCCTGAATCAAGACATGAAAACGTGTTCAGGTAAATGTATTATCTCATATTTTCTGTACTTATGTCTGGGCTATTACGATTGAGGTTAATCCTTGCACACATTTTTCATGTTTTATCTACCATATGCCTTGAAGACCAAAACATGCGTTTATATATTCATGATATGATAACATTCATTCTGAGATCTTTATTTCCTAAAAGAAGTATGCCACTGAAGACAAAATGTTCAGATATTACAGTACTCATCTTAAAGAATCTAGATGTAGTGCAATGTGCTTGATATGTTATAGAATACATCCATTTATCGAAACAATCAACTTTTATGTATAGCAAGACAACTTTTTTCTCAGGGTGTATTAACGCGTTGTGTGAATTACTTAACAACTGAGTTAGGAAACATACAGTTTATGCGACCAATAATTTAGGTTTTTTTTATCCCAGATTTCGTTGACGCTTTAATGATACTCGTGAAATACATTTCAGTAAATAACGAATACTTTCATCGCGGCCTGATGTTCAGCAATGACAGCAGTATTTGTATTGTGGACATTCGAGTTTTGACGCATTTTTCCTACGCCCCTAAGTGTGTACAGAACATCAATTGCACTAGATACATGGTTCTGGATACCGATCAGAGACAGATCATAATCGCCAACGACACATCTATTTACTGGGCTATGGTCGATAAACTCGAGTTACATGCACTGACGAAACAATCCGGAATGATAAGTGGTAAGTTTACGTTATATATATATATATATATATATATATATATATATATATATATATATATATATATATATATATGTGTGTGTGTGTGTGTGTGTGTGTGTGTGTGTGTGTAACGAAATTCGGTTAACATTTTACATCTTCGCATTAATTACATAATATTTAAGTTTCATTATAATATTTGTACTCAGTGTCCAGTTATTTTCCAAGCGGGACAGTCATAAACATCAATAATGATATCTAAACGCAAAGGCAGAACATTCACGTTTTAGGGTTATTTCCATTTAATTGTGCGTCCGCTACTGTTCCAATTTCTGCTTGACATGTCATCAAAATCAGTGCAAGTGTGTTAAAATACAGGTATGGGGAAACTACTGTTTTGATTCTGCTACCTGTTCGAAGAGGTGATTTACTCTGTGGTTATCCATTTAAATCTTTATATGATGGGTAAAATACCTATAGGCTACCATAATTTGCTAAATATTTAACCAAATGGAATAATATTTTTCGCAACATTTTATAGTTTTAGAACTTTAACAACTATAGTATTTGCAATCTGATTAAAATCGAGATCCACTTAAAATAAGAAAATCGATCTAATGTGCACCGAAACTAGGTCGAATTCTGTCATAGATTTATTAACCACTGAAATCACAGTTTTCAAATTTCTGAAAGAATTAAATGTCATACGTAAGTTATCAGTATCATCGATAACTTTCCTCAGCACTAAATATGTCCCTTTATTGGATATACTATTAAAATAAGTTAACCGCTAATATCAGAGGTCAGAACATAAAACCTTTATTTGTTTTTGTGTGATCTCCGTTATGAGATCGAATATACAAAGATGGAAATATTAGCAGCTTTGAATAAGGACTCTGGATATGATCTGGGTAAGCGAGATCTTTGTATCTTTGGCAGATAGGGTTCTATCTCGTTTCATAAAAGTATTGGTCGAAGGTCAAGTTCATTGTGATCGTTAAAAATGAATGATTCGGTGTACGTCTGCGACATATACATTCATCGTCTATATCAAATAGACTGCTCTTTACAAGTCAAAGAACAGTAGTTACTCTCCGATTCAAATAATAAAAGTTAAAGTCACTCTGACCAGTGTTAGCAAGACTTAGTCATTGCAATTACATGCAACTCTTGATATAGCATTATGAAACTTTGCAAGTGGATTTCTCTAAGAGATACAAAGGATCCTATTGATACATGGGTCAGAAGGTCACAGGTGAAGGTGACGCTCATCCAGCGACATAAAATAAATTATATGCATTAACATGTGTAGGTTTTTTCAAAATTCTATTGAAAGTTGCGACTCTCTTTGTTCAATTAAGAAGCTTATATATTTTCTTCGATTGGGGAAAGTTGTGATAAATCTATTGCAATAGTAAAACGGCAGATCACCAACATCATATTATGTGTGCTAGCTGTTTCAATGCAAATTAGATCACCGAAACTGGTCGAATTATACCTGTTTGCTTTTTCATCCTCTGGAAGATTTTAGAGGCCGCACACAGCATACAATTTTTTTTTGTTTTCAATGCAGAACTTTATTGCAGCTTTCATTGGTCAACATATCTTCAGGAGACATAATTTGTAACTCAAGATCATCATACTCTGCCAAAGAAGAATTGGGCTTATTTGAAGAACTTAACTTGCACGTGTCCTAGTACATATGTCCATTTAAAATTAAACACACGAACACACACACACACACACACACACACACTCATATATATATATATATATATATATATATATATATATATATATATATATATATATATATATATATATAATGTTGCACTCTTGAATAAGATGGTTCAATCTAGGATCACTATCATCTGAAGCAGGCAATCAAATTTGCTCGATCGCTTTTGTTCTAGAGATAATATTTATATATTAACCAAATAAACCAGTAAATCATGTTGAATACGTGTTTGAAAGTTCATCAGGAGCTACACAAAGACAGGAGCTCGATTATGCTATATACAGTGTAGCCTGTCGAACACTTATTAATTCTTGTCAAGGTTTAAGAAATTGAAAATATATTTGTGTTCATGTGCGTGATGTGCGTCTGTGTGTGTGTGTGTGTGTGTGTGTGTGTGTGTGTGTGTGTGAGAGAGAGAGAGAGAGAGAGAGAGAGAGAGAGAGAGAGAGAGAGAGAGAGAGTTGTAATTATTTCTGCACATTGACTGGCGCATCGATAATGATAAAGGAAAAACAAATGGTTCACAAGTTTTCTCTAAGGAAAGAGATTTTTGTTTTAAGGTGCAGTAATAATAATTCTGCTTTCAACTGCGTGTTGTTCAGGTCTCGCCTGGGATGGTTACGACAGAAACGTATACTGGAGTGAGAATGACACGGGTACCATTTGGAGAATCTCGAGGGAGTCTGGCACCGCAATCGTTTTTCTATCTGGTCTTATAAACCCACGTGATGTCGTGATTCTGCCTCATGAGCGGTATGATACTCAATATTTCTGTTCTCCTGCTTTTCATTCCTACACCATATGTTTATGTCATTGGAACGACTTTGGCCAAGGATACGATAACAATTGATATTTTTAATTTGATTTCTAAACCAAGTGAAAGCATACGTTTGCAAGTAAACCTGTGAAAGTGGAAACCATTGCGAAAAATGGTGAGTGACGTCAAATATTTGCATAGTATTCATTGTGGGCATAAGGTCATGAAAACAATGTCAAATATGAATATATCAGTAATGATGTATTTTAAGCACATATGCATGTACACAAAACAAGCCTATACAATGCCACATTTTATTTTCTTAAATCAAATTGTATTATAATTTTTGAAATTAGTTTGCTCTTAGCAGAAACTTGCCTTGAAATTCTTGAATATAGTCTTTGCAAATAAATTTCTAATATTCTCACCAAGATTTAAATCTTACCTATATATTCGAATGAAATCGAAAGGTTTGCTTACACATTTCGTTAATTCCACAGACTGTTATATTGGATATCAGACAGAAATGGGAGCACAATTGAATGTTGCAGTTTAGACGGCAGTAACCAGAAGGCAATCCTGGATAATGAAAACTTAATGAAACCCAAGTCTCTCTCATATGACATGTATGCAAAGAGGTGAGTGAGAAAGAAACGTTTTCTCTCTGTTTCCCAGCATATCCTTTATAGATCGTTTCACTTAAAGCCTATTTGCTTTGGTAGAAATATCGAACATACGAGAAAGAATTTAAAATGACGATAGCTCGCAAAGATTTAAAATATTACAAGTGTGATTAAAAATGTGGCCTTGTTTCCTTCCATACAACTAATAAATAAACGCAGGGATTGACGCAGTCATATTTTGTGTTTTTACAGCCTGCAAAACAAGGGAAATATAGCAATTAAGGATTTACATTTGGAAGATGTCACAGTTATGTTGTTGTATGTCATGAACATCCCTCCCAGCTTTGTTGGGGTGGGTTGCATGGGTTTTGGTTAGCATTATCTAGAGGTGATCGCCTACGGTGCAATTTTCCCGCAGCGAGTAAATATCATTAGAAATTGTGAAATTTACAGGTGGAATAGATAAAGATCTGAGCAGGCATATAGAACAAAAAGACACGAGCCCCCGTACACGTACAAACCATAAAATTTAATCAAAAATTCATAGACAAAAAAAAATTCATAAATAATTGTAATACTGCATTACATTAGAAAGATACACTTCTTTGATTTAAATTTTTCAAACGAATTCCAAAATGCAAATATGCTTTTACAAATAGCCGATCTGTTAAGTGATAGAATTAAATCATCATCAGATCGAGTAAAAATCGAACACTCTTTTGTACAGATTCATAACCTGATAGTTTTTGTCTCAGTCCAAATCTCGGCGACTGTTCCTTTGGCTTCCTTGTGCCTGTAAGTCTGGGTCCTTCCACTTTCCCTTTTCCAAATTCTCAGGTGTATTGTTTGCCTTTAGCCTTCCAACTTGTGTGGTCACTTTGGCTTGCAAGTTCGTGATTCGTCATATAGACCCTGGTGGGACAAATCTCACCTTTCAAAAGTAAACAACGACACCCTAAGTGTTCTGCTGTATACCCCTCCTAAGAAGAGCTCCTAATCTTTTCTTGTTACTGTCAGATAAATTCTATCGTAATTCCAACAGACCCTACGGCCATCTGGTCTTATCTAAACAATGCGGACCGTACAAACCTAGCTCCCTAAGGTTAATGTACTTCCTAATGGCTATTCCAATTACTGGTTTACATTACCCAAGTGAATGAATGAAATTCCTATACCCAAAGTGAATGAATGAAATACCTTACATGTCACAACCATGGTATGCACATTCAAGTCTCGAACCTATATAAAACCCCACTAAATGGTGTATAAACATTAATTTCACATGGTTTAACAACGTTAATTCCAGTCAATATGCATTCAAGTCTTTATCATATGTGACATTATCTAAATCGGAGAATTTACATGACTTCTCGTACTCATATCTACTAAAGTAAGGCATGGAATTCTAGATACATATTTACCTATAACAATCGAGACTAAACAATCAAACGATTCATCAAACATATATAAAGAATATCCTTGTACGGATTCATATCGATGAACTCGCACAAATGTAATCATATCAAGAAAATAAGGCCTATGAATTTACAAATAAATTCATGCAAATAAATCAAACAAATCGTCACACAATTGTAATCATATCAAGAGAATGGATCTATCAATATAAGCAAATAAATCAAGAAATCGTGATATCAAAGAATTTGCATGAGACTGATGCAAAATACCTTGTGTCTTCAAGCTTTACCGCTAGAATTGTTCCGTAGATTTATTTCCAGACATCTAATCTCTTGGATGATACTTACGGGCGAATATCTTCTACATCAGCCCGGAGTCTTCCTTCAAAATTTCTCTTGTAGAAAAAGTGTAGACTGATATAAAAGTATTGCAATACGCATTTTAAACTGATAGTTTCCGAGGAGAAATCACGCCCCTTTACACAGCGTAACCAATCTGAATTAAATACATCTCCTGCTCGAATTTTGCGCCAAAAATTGTAGTCCGTCTGCCAAATTGGATTACCAAATACTTATCGCTGGGAAGTTTCAGAATTGACAGTTTTCGGTACAGATCGGAGGTTAACCCTATCCTCTGCAGTAAAGTAAACAAAGTTCCAATTAAGAACCACTGCACGCATGACAGTGATATTACCAATCAGTGCTTTAAAGCGATTTAAACTCGTGCCAGTCCCCATAAATCTAATTAATCGTTCACCTATCCAACGTAATGTTTTTTTCATAGATCGACAGAAATTTGGCCCTTTACATTGTATTACCATCTCATCTAGGACTAGGTAACCACTTAAAGGTCAACATACAGCGCAATGATCCACGTAAGAATGTCTATTTTTTGAAGATGCGAGATGTATCGACTATATAAGTTTAACAAGAAACCAACATTGTCAGTATGTACTGCTGATTATGTTTTCTTTACAAGATTAGGCGGGATAAACCTGGTGAAAGCAAGGTGTATTGATGAATACTATACAATTGAAGAAAATTCTTAACTTTTAAAAATATAAATATTAAAAGGAAATACACAAGTATTTAAGGAACGATGCAGATTTACAGACTAAGATTAATGATGACAACATTAAAAATATCAATGTAAACCCTGTTCGAATTATTCTTAAAACAGTATTGTCAGAACATTGAGTATTTTACATTTGTGGTAAGACCATATACATATAATTGCAGGTAGAAAAATCTGTAGCATTTTGAAGATTTTGTAAACTTTTGAACGTCAATCTACAGTGATTGGACAAACACAATGAAAGAGCAGACAGACCAATAGAAGTGCCCGCAGAATAATTTTTGGGGGTGGGGGTGACAAACATGTAGTGGTAAATTATTAAGTTTTAGGGGTGTAGGTCAAACGATGTTTGGAGGTGCCATGGGGGGGGGGGTAAGTGCCTCATTTCCCGCTCCTATGTGGGGGCGCCCATGTGGACGACCAAGTACAGTGTAAACCAGCACACTATATGAAGCTGCAGTTTTAGATCCTACTATAGAAACTGCAAAGAGCGACATAAGTTTACATTTCATTCATGTTTGAAAGGGATTGAACAAGTGGTGCAAACTGTTAAAAATAAGTAATTTGTGTAAATGGATGCCGTGTTATCTTTTTGATACACCTAAGACGATTTTTGGAGCATACATTATTATGTTGATATCGCTTTACATTAACTACAAAGACGATTATTCTATTTATGTGAACTGAAAGACACGTTTAGGGAATAATTTACGGGAACATTACATAAAGAGCAAGACAAGGAATTGCCACAAACCTGCCTATGGAAGTTTGTAAGTCAATTGTGTGACCAGTAGCGTTCCAAAACCTTTGACATCCTAGCACATGAAAAATAGAACTATGTATGTGTGTATATTTACGGCAATATATCTTGGACCGAGAACATGAAACAAAAGGTGAGAAAACATTCACTACAATTTTACAGCAATCTTAAAAGGAATACATGTAAAAAGATACGGGACGTATGGACATTTGTACTTCGTTGAGTTCCCCATGATTCTTCCTCCTCAAGATATACTTCCTGCCATGTATAGCTTATTATGTGCTGACAAAGTTCTGCGAGCCCACGTGAGCAACAATAAATGGATCTTGCTTCTGGTGGCAACGGAATCATTCTAATATCGACCTATATGTTTGTTTAAACGAGGAACATAATTGGATTCAATAACAATGTATAGAAAATTCGAATACTCGTCTAATATTAAAGTAAAATCTACTATCAATGCCGACCCAGTAAATGTTCAGATTCCACATCATGAGATGCAGTTTATGACACTAGGACAGTTCAGTGAAAAGCAAAATGTAAACAAAGGAGACAAAGCTTGTAAACATTATCTAGAAAAGAAAGATTATGATGAGTTCTGTCCTATCTGTTAGAAATGCTCCTCGGATTCACTAACTGTCTTTTCAGATTAACGAACGTTAAAAACCTATATTGACTATATACTGAACAGTAATTTGTATTCATACTCGTGGAAGATGGGACCAATGTATATATATATATATATATATATATATATATATATATATATATATATATATATATATATATATATATATT